>JAMKQA010002731.1:0-28419 GCA_024699735.1 Posidonia australis
TTGCATGTTATCATTCATACATGAACCCATCAACATGTTTCATTCTTAATGCATAATTTACATGGTGTTTTTTGATCCTATGCACTCACATCATGTTTTCAGTACTTAATCATAACATCTGCATCGTACTGTTTGCATAAACCATTACCCACTGGCAGCTCTGGGTCAGGTTCTGGATCTGCAGTAGTCTGAACCAAAACCTGGGGCGCACCAATCTGGCGCACCAGATTGGTGCACCTAACCAGAGCACTAGTTTGGCGCATGCCTCTGCTGCACAGACTGGTCAGAGGGCATTTTGCATGCATGTTTTCATGATTTTCTCCAAATGGTTTCCACTACGATTTCTGTTTTTAATGATTCTCTGATATTCCATGATTCTGTCCGATCGCTTTTATGCAAAATTCACATGTTCTGACTGAAAACTAAAATTCTGAGGCTAAATCATCAAAAATACATAGGAAAACACATTTTGTGTAATTTTGAAGAAATCTGGGGTTAAATGTGTAAAACTGTGCATTTTTTGTCAAATTCAGAATCCTTAGGGTTCAATATGCAATTTTGCTAGTAAAACATGTATTTAAAACAATTCTGAAGTAATTTAGGGTTAAATGTGCAAGAAAATGGTCTTAAGTATGAAAACAGGAAATTTCAAGGACTGACATGCAAATTTTCCTTAGAAAATATACATTCTGTGAGAAATCAGTGAAATTCAAGAGCTAAAATGCAATTTTTGAACACATCTGATTATATATTTAAATTTTCAGGGTTTAATTTGCAATTATGCCAGAAAAATATGAGTTTAGAACAGTTTTAGTAAAGCTCAGGGTTTTAAATGCAAAATAGTGGATTTCAAATGTAAGAAAAGTAAATTAGTGGGTTTATGTCAAAATTTTAAACTTGGAAAACATTAATAAACATTTACAGGGGTTCCTCTACAATTTTCCAAAACAAATATTATTAAAAGAATTAAAAAAAGTGCAGGGACCTAAATGTAAGAGAAAAGGATCTATTTGTAAGAAAACAAAATTATCAGACATTTATTCAAAAGAAAACTTTATTTTTATTATTTTTTGGGAAAACATGCGACGGCCACCGACGACGGAGTCCCGCCGTCGACGATCGTCTGGGATGCCCTTCCAGGGCATCCTGATGCCTAATCACGCATCAGGTCCTACGAGAAGCAAGAAGAGAGGAAGGGGGAAAGATCTGACGGTTTGGATGTGGATTTCGATGGCTGGAATCATCCTCCCATCTCCCTCACCATCGACGCATCTCTGGTGTTGGCGCCGTGGAAGGAGGAGGCTCTGGAGGTGCTGGAACAGCGATCTAGGGCTCCAGGAAGCTCAGGAGAACGAAGAGGATGAGTTTCCCCTACTCAAGTGGCAAGAATGGTGGCGTGAGCACTCCCCTGATCTCGCTCTAGTGGCGCTCTGACGACGACGATGGTGGAGGCGACTCGGGGCTCAATTCTGGGCCTTAGCTACTTAGGCGAGTCGAGGGAGCCCTGAGGAACATTTCTTTAGGGTCAGCGGATCAATGCAGAGCGCGAAGCACTGTATTACGTTCTCTACAACCTTTCTTCTCCGACGATGGCACACGCGACTCCGACGAGCTGCTCCTAGCGACTTGCTGGGCTGGTTTCATAGTGTCCCGAGGGGTGGAGAAGCAAAGGAAGATTTGACCTACTAATTTCCCCTACACCAGGACACAAATCCCTCAATGGATTCGTGCCCCCATCTCGATCGCCGGAGATTAGGTCCGACAACCCACTGAACTCACAATTTCGGCCAATTAAGCCTTAATCTCCCACTATAATAGCTCCAGGGAAGCTGAGGAAGATCTAGGGGAAGAAATGGAGAGGAATTAAGCTCTATTCAGTAGCTCACCTGGGCTGGCAGTGGAGTTGGTCGCCGGAGCTTGCCGGAGGCCGTAGAGCTCGCCAGAGGTGGTCGGAGATGGCCTGAAACTTAAATTTTCCTCCTCTCTGAGCTTCCTCTTTGCTCTTGGACCTCTCTGATTGCTCTGGTTGAGAGAAAATAGCTTGGTGGCTCTCCTTTTGGATTTTCCAAGTTTTTTCTTACAAATGGGGGGGTATTTATAGGCTTGTAAATGACTAAGGTTGTTAGAGTAGTTGGTTATGGTTAGTAAGAGGTTTTTTCAAGTTGTTATAGGTTGTTATGATGAAGTGGGAAGTGGTTAAGGTTTATTTAGGTAGTTAGAGATTGTCATAGGTTAGTATGATGAAGGTGGGAATTAGTTAAGTTTGTTTGAGTGGTTAGAAGTTGTTATAGGTTGTTATGGAGAAGGTGGGAATTGGTTAGGGTTTGTTTAGGTTGTTAGAGGTTGTTATAGATTGTTATGATGAAGGTGGGAATTAGTTAAGTTTGTTTGAGTGGTTAGAGGTTGTTATGATGAAGATGGGAATTGGTTATAGGTTGTTAGGGTTTGAAATTAGGGTTTAGAGTTTAGTTTAGGGTTTAAGGTTTGATTTAGGATTTAGGGTTTGGTTTAGGGTTTGAAATTAGAGTTTAGGGTTTGGTTTAGGATTTGAAAATTAGGGTTTGACTAGTTTTGGATTTTAGATTTGATTTAGGTGGATTTTAGGATTGTGAGTTAATTTTAGGGTTTTTCGTTAGTTTTAGGGTTTAGTGCTGGTTTTAGGGTTTAGTTTAGGGTTTGGGTTTGACTTTGGTTAGTTTGAGGGTTTTTTTAGGATTTTGAGTTAATCTTAGGATTTTGACTAGGGTTTTGGATTGACTTTGGATTTTGAATTTGATTTAAATGGATTTTAGGATTGTGAGTTAATTTTAGGGTTTTGAGTTAGTTTTAGGGTTTAAGGTCCCATTACAATCATATGGGCTGTCTACAAATGTAGATGCTTGAGTCTATTTTAAAAGTCAACAAACAAAACTAAAATCCATTCACCATGCATCAAGATATAAAATTGCAAAAGCATAAGAGTCAAAACGACCCAAAATACACCAACCGCCATAAATACCCATAAATACCACAATAAATTCCCAAAAATTCTAAAACATTAAATTTAGCTTAGATTACATGCATCTTAGGCATTTCTACCATTTTACATGATTTCTACACATTAAATTGGGGATACGTACCTGAAATGAACTTCAGCGACCCTCTGGTCGACTCCAGCGAACACCGACAACCTTGCACGACCACGACCACGACCACCCTATGACCTTAGGGACACCACTCTGAAGTTTCCCACGCCGCCACGAGCCACCTCATGCCGCCGCACACCTCCGTCGACTCTCGAGCACACCAAATCAGGGGTGGACAGGGGAGGAGATGGGAACAAGAGGAGAGAGGGAGAGAAAGGGCGAGCAGGGGAGAGGTGGAGTGAGTGGAGGGAGAGGAGACGGGAAGGAGGGAGAGGAGGGAGATGGCGTGCTCGAGATGGAGGAAAATAGGCGGAGAAGAAAAGGAGGTGAGGAAGTTGTGTTGGAGAAGATTCGCCCCATGCATTCATAAATATGCGAGGGAGGAAGTCGCTGCGCACCTATCCACCGACCCCTAGCATGCGCACACTAGCAAGTCTCCTACCACCCTCCAGCCTCGCCGCACACAACCCAACTGCTAGCTCCAAAGCACGAGCCAACGACTCCCTACACCAAAACACTCCCACTAACCAGCCCACAAAGCAGGCCCCACACAGACCCACACCTGGGTCCACAAGCACAGTGCCACAATGTATAGTGCCAACCACGCACAATGACACGCTATAGAAGCTAGTCAAAGCTCAAAAGCACAAAATTTCACAAACTGGCCTTAGAATAGTAATACCTGTCCAAGAATAAATTCATTAAAGTGTAAATAATTACAAAATAAATTTTACGAGTGTTACAGAACTATATCGAAAAGTCCTTAAAAGGTATGACATGAGTGGATGCAAGTTAAAAAAATACTCCTGTAGCTAAAGATGACAAGTTTAGTTTTAAATAGTATCCTAAGAACGTTTTTGAATGTAAGGAAATGCAGAAGATTCCATATGTTTCAGCAGTTGGGAGTCTTATGTATGTTTAGGTTTGTACGCGTCCGAATCTTACGTACATTGTTGGTTTACTAGGCAGATATTTAAGCAATCTAGGTATAGATCATTGGAAAACTGTTAAGTGGATAATGCAGTGTTTACAAAGAATAAAAGACTCCATACTTACGTATAGGAAATTGGATCAACTGGAGATCAATGAGTATTTTGACTTCAATTTTGCTAGATGCCAAGATAGTCGTAAATCCACTTCAAGCTATATGTACATGTCAGGAGGAGGAGTTATATTATGGAAAAATGCCAAGCAAACGCTTATAGCTTCTTCTATTATGACAATTCAGTACATAGCATGTTATAAAGCATCCAATTATGGAATATGGCTAAAGAATTTTATTACAAGTCTATAGATTATAAATGAAAGTGAAAGACCACTTAAGTTTTGTTGCAATAATAAATCTACAGTGCTACATTATAATAACAATAGGAGCTCATCAAAATCTAAGTATATAGACATTAATTTCCTGGTTGTGAAAAAAATCCAAAATGGTCAATTGTCTATAGAGCATATTGAGACAAGCTCCATGATTGCAGATCCGCTTACTAAAGGAGTACCACTTATGGTTTTTCATAAGTATGTTGCTTATATAGGTGTTGTACCATTTGATGATGTATTGGTTTAGTAATAGTTTATATTTGAATGCTCTATTGTTATAGACGTTGTTTTTTGCAAAAATAAGGTTTTGGGTTATTTACATTCTAGACATTTACGTTAATCTCACTAAAGTTTGGATCTGTTAGATATAGACGTATTTAGATTATTTCGCCTAAATTCCATGCTAAACATCTACACTTGATCCATGTCGTTGGTTATATTAGCATTAGTGATCATTATCGGTTGAATTACGTTTAAAGTAATGAAAACTTCTTTAATCTTATATTGGTACAATTCATAGATCGAATTGTAAGATGTCTGTGTTACAATAGCCATTTGGAGCTGCTCATAAAGTTTTAATGCTTTGATTGTTAGTTTTATTTATAACTCAAGTGGGAGATTGTTGGTTTAAATTCAGTAATATATATGAGCAAATATAAAATCAATTAAAGTATTATAGGTTAATTTCTGATTAGGTTCATTATAGTGGTCTATTTGGTTTTTTTGGTTGAACTAATTAGCATCTTAAGTGATGTGGGTTAATATATGTAAAGATCATTACAACATTTTTTTATTTGTTGATGGGTCAAATTAGAAATGTGAAATATTATAGTTTTCTATATATTGAGGTCATGGTCCCTAAACCATAAGTTTAGTCTCTGTTCTCTCTCATCCCATCTTGAGAAAGAACAAAACAAGAGGAATTTTATGGTTTGGAAGACTAGATCAAAGATACAGGATCAAGGATTTCTATATAGATTCATGTATGCTTTCGCATTCCTTTATATATATATTTTTTGTGACGAATATGACGTGATTATATCTTGGAAAAACATATTTTTATATATAAGATTGGTGTATTCTTGAGATCTATATTTAATAGTATAATCATTGTTGTGTTGACTAATATGATGGTAGGCAACCTTTGCCACCAATTACTAAATCATATTCAAACTTTGAAAATCACGTAAAATAATAATTTTTTTTGATGTTCATGTGACTTGAACTACAAACTTATCGTACCGTCATAATGAGATTTTACCATTGGACTAAGTAATTGCAAATAAGTTATCAATGTTACACTAATAAGCCAATAACACAACGATAAACAAACAAATGATGATTGTTCTACACAACAAACTAATGACACATAATACGTTACCAAAATGGTAACACAAACTACCAATAAAAAAAAAAAATCTACACTACATTTTCAACGTGATTACATAGCATTTAATTACATTTAATCATAAAAAAGACATTATTCTATAAATAAAAATCAACAAATATTCAAAGTAACCAACATTATTTCCATTTAATTTACTTGTTCAATCAATAAATAATATCTTGCAATTCAATTTCATCGTAACACCAATTATCACCAATGTTCAAAATATTAGTATTTGTTTTTGGTCTGGACAGTGAAATGGTAAAATATAATTTAGTTTTCAATGATTTATCTGGTAAATTATTGGTTTTACATTTTTTTTAAATAAACAATACATATGTATCTTAAATGAAAAAATATAAAAGGATTATAACATGTAAAAAAGGAAAATTCTATAATAATACAAAGAAGAGACTCAAAGGAGAGGAAAAAAGAAGAAAAGGAAAACATTAGTCACAGTGGAGTTACATACATGCAAGATGAGTTATGTGATTCGAGTAAAGTTTGAACAAGTCCACTTAACCATTTAATTTAAAAGAAATGTGCACCAGACAACTTAATTTCAGTAACCAACCAATAACTTACATGTCATAGATACTGAAGTCTCGTTTGGTAACGATTATTAGAATAAATTTATAAAAAAAAAAGACTTATTCTTGAAAAATTGAATTAAATATTTTTTTACGTTAAATTATTTAATTAAGTTAGTTTTTTTTTTATACATAAAAATTATTAAATAACGTAATTATAAAAAAACTACAAAGACCGTTATAAAAGAAAAAAAACTATAAAAATTAATTTTTTCAAAAACATTATTTTTTAAAATAACCTATTTTTCCATCAACATGAACATACACTACCCAAATCAACCCTAACAAAAATCAAAATTCTCTGTGCTCTCTCTCTCTCAACCCTAACCAAAGATTAAAATCATCTCCCGCGTCCAGTCGACCGCCGCCCTCCGCCTTCCACAGTCCAGTCGCGCTTCGCCCTCGGCCTCCGGCCTCCGCCAGTCCGGCCTCCGCCAGTCCGCCCTCGCCTCGTCGCCCTCACCCTCGCCCTCCACCCTCCGCCCTCCGCTCTTGCGGTTGCGGGTTGCGGCCTCGGCCCCTCGCCCTCCGCTCCATCCGCCCTCCGCTCTGCTGTTGCGGCCTCGCCCTCGGGCCTCCGCTCCCTCCGCCCTCCGCTCTGCAGGCTGCAGCGGCGCAGCCCATCGCCCCTTGCTGTTGCAGCCTCGCCCTCCGCTCTCTTCGCCCTCCACTCTGCTGCCTCTCAGAGTCAGCCTCTGCAACTGCTGCTCTCGCTTGGCCGCCCAGCGTGGCACCGCCTCCCCTCCCCAGAGAGGGTCCACTGGTCGGTCCAGCCGTCCAAACCGCCAGGCGCCAGCCGCCAGACATACACAGTCCACTGACCACTCGTCCAATACAGAGCGGTCAGAGCCCTTGCCCCTTGTGGCTTGTGGAGTTGTGGTAATCCTAATCCTGAAATCTTAATTTCTTATACTCTTATAGGAATATAATATTAGGATCACTGATCACCATAGCACTATTCACCAATCCAAGTATACTGGCAACTGTGGAGTTCAAAATCCATCCAAGTGGTAGAAAATATTAATTAATTATGTAGATATACAAATGCATCAATAAAGAACTATGTTGCATCAATTAATTTTGTTTTTTAAGGGACTTTGCTCTCCTTTCTATGAAGGGATTGGCGTATGTCCCCTCTCCTCCGGCCCTCTGGCTCTGTGGCTCTGCTCGACCCGATCGAAGAGGCGACGACACTGAGTCACTGACACTGTGACACATTGTAACAGCCTAATAGGTCTCTTTCACTTCTCAGTTGCTCCCTTACTCTGCTATTGTGTTAGTGTGCTCTACTCTATGCATTTCTTAACATATGACAAACAGTTAAAAAATTAAACTCATGAAGCATGTGAATCTTTGTTATTCAATATATGCTCTGTGAAAATATATTATATTATATATGTTTAGTTAAAAAAAAATGCTCAATGAATCTTTGTTATTCTTGTTATTTCTTTGTTAAACTCAATATATACTTACTTAATTTCTTTGATATTCCTGTTTTATTTTATGTGAATCTTTGTTAATATTTGTTATGATGTTATTTTTTTCCATGTTCTGTATATAGTTTTCATTATGAAGTAGTTGTATTTTGTTAATGAATATGGATAAATATTTGATAAAAAAGAGACCTTTAGAGGGATCATCAATGGAAAATAAATCTAATCCTACTACTAATAGTCAGCCACCATCTTCAAACTCGAAGAAAGTTTGTTCTGAATTCTAGATGGAAAATCTAATTTCAGATCTTGGTTTAAGATCAATTATAGCAAGTTATCATGTTAATGATTAAGATAGAATACAATGAGTATATTTGCAAAAATGTCTTTGTCAAGCTCGAGGACATGATTATCCATATATTATGTTTAGAAACTGCAAATGCCATTTCAATGTTGAATGGTTTGTTGAGTTTAATGATTGGTTGGAGTACAATATAGAAAAAGATACTATTTTTTGTTTATTTTGTTATGTTTGTCCAGAAGTAGGTGTTGATCTAGTTTTTGTGACAAGGAGATTTAATACTTGGAATAACAAACAGACGTTATATAATTATGTTGGAAAGTACAACAATTTACATAATTATTTTAGGTTGAAGTGTAAGGTTCTAATAAATGAGGAACAAAGTATTTTAACTTTTATCTCTAAGCAATTAGAAAGAGAAAAAGGAATACAGTGTTCGTTTGGGGGTTTCAATTAATTGCATACGTTTTCTCTTATATTAATGTTTACCTTTTCGTGGTCATGATGAATATGAAAAGTCCTTAAATTAAGGAAATTTTCTTGAATTGTTGAAGTGGTTCGCTACACATAATGAAAAAATTGGAATGATTTTGTTGAAAAATGCTTTAACGAATAACAAGCTAACATCATCAGAAATTTAGAAGGATATTGTGTCTGCATTAGCAAGTGAAACATTTGAACCGATTGTTAAAGATATTGGGGATGATTTTTTTACTATTCTAATTGATGAATTTCGTGATATAGCATCAAAAGAATGCCAATATGAGGCTGTTCCCCACATAAAAACTGAGCCATCCATCCACTATGCAATGTTGGAACCTGAAATTCAAGGAATATCTTTGGAAAACAAGGCCAAGGCTTACTTATTTTGGAAGGGATTGTGATTTGAGGATTCAAAGGATGATGTCGGAGGATGTCTTATGGATAGGATTTTGTAAGAAAAGATTCTAAATAGTCATATTTGTATTCCTTGTAACCATAAGGATCAAACTGGCAATGGAAACTTGTACCTATGAACAGGATCAGATCTATTCTCTTTTAGAATGTTAAATGTTTTTTGAGGCTATAAGTGGATTGTTGAGCAACTCTTCAACAATGCAACATCTAGAAGGACACCGACTTGCCTTACAGTTTCAGAATCAGTGGTTTTCGCCTATTGTTTAGTGGTATCTACATCAATTGTTTGATGGGGATGAGCAAGCTTTTAAATTGCATGTTATCATAGGTTGTAGTTCATGGTCCTTAGGCATTGCAGGACTTTGTTGCCTACTGTAAACCTTTAAACTTTCGATCTTATCTAGTGTACAACCATTATATTTTTGGTCGACAGTTGCATATAAAAGGTAGAGTAACACAAACTGAAGCTATATCTTCAAAAATTCTTTGGCATTGACATGGTATGAATGACGACCAAGTTCAGCCTTGCGACCAGATGAGTCATGATTGATGTTGCATGACCTGTTGCTGTGTGACAAATTAAAATATCATTTGGGATATTGAATTGATGACTAAATGTCTGTGATCAGGATTTTTTTCAGTTTGGTATCTTGACAGTTGATTGATCAAATGGTAAACGTTGAAAATAAACCATATATCTTTGTTTTGACATTTTAGAAGGTATAGACTCAAATGGAATTTTCAGTAGCAAAACGAAAATATTAAAGTTTATCACTTTATTGTACATCTGAAGGTCACAAAATAAGCAGGAACAGCCATTTATAGTTTAATACCATAACGGAAATTGGTGATAGAAATGTTTTCTATTTGAATTCACTGAATCTCTATGTAACTTTGTTTTTGTTTTTCAATTTTATAGTAAAATATTTTGAAATTTATGGTGGTATACAATGAAGAGAAGTTATGCCAAACTTGGTAAATCTGAATCCATCTTGATGACAATAGATTCTCATGACAAAAATGTGCAGTTATAGAGACTTACTTATTTGTTTTGAATGAACACTTGCTGCTATACCAAATAATTGCTTTCCCTAGTAGTTACTCATGATTGGATGAATATCGTACTTCGTAGCCATCTCAAACGAAACGTGTTAGAGTAAATAGATTCTTATATAGATCTTTTTGTTATCCATTTATTAGATTCCTTCTAGGTTAAATATGTGTTCTCCTATGTATAGGTGATTGTAATCCTTTGTTATAATTAAGTAATATATGATTCTCTTTTTACTTAACATGGTATCAAAGTTTAGGGTTTAACAAAAAAATGGAGGAGAAAAAGTAGCAGTCGTTGTTGTTGCTGGACTACCATAGTCGCACCACCATTCGTAGTGGTGGACCGACTGGGAAATCTCCTTTCTTGTCTAAAACCTAATCTATCAAATCAAAAACCACTTCACTCACCTAACCACCAGTTCGAAGTCATTGTTCCATTTCTTTTTCTTCACAAGAAGATGTTGATCATTTTGAACTTTTTCGATAAATGCAACAATGTGTTACCCATTCTCCCTCAATGTATGGGATCCTTTCCACAACTTCCCTTTTGACACCATCACCTTCTGCTCTCTCTTCGACTTCCATCCCATCGATGAGACCACAACCTTCGCCAACACCTCCATCTTCCTGAGGAAGGAGGAGGTGAAGGTGGAGGTCGAGGACGGAAGAATGTTGAAATCAACATTGAGAGGAGTAGGGAGGAGGACAAAGATGACAGGTGACACTGTGTGGAGCACAATAATGGGAAGTTCTTAAGGAGGTTCTAGTTGTCGGAGACTACGAAGCTAAAGCAGTTGCCATGGAGAATGGGGCGTGATACATGCAGCGTGGATTGGAATACAACTGTTTGGTGCACTGGAAGAGAAAAAAATGGGAGAAGAACAAAGTTAAGGTTTATTTGGTTATATGCATTTTAGTCCAACAATCTCCTAAGATTGCAAATTTTACAGAAACCTTTGAAGTTTGAAGTTTTAAAAAAAAAAAGCTTTCCTGTTGTGCTACTGCTTTATGGTCAACGTGATTAACTATTATTGTTTTCTACCTGTCTTGTGCAAACTGCCTTATGGCTAACGTGATTGGTTATAGTTGTTGTATGTCTACTTGTTGCTGCTACTGCTGCTATAACATCTACTATTGTTACTACTATTATCATTTCTTTTAAATTATGTAGTTCTTTGTCAATAACATAAAGAATCATTATGTAACAAGTTGTGCATGTTAGATGTTCCAGCTTAAGGGGGAATGTTGGAGTAAATAAATCCTTATATTGATCTTTGTGTTTCATTGATTAGATTCCTTATAGGTTAAATATGTATTCTCTTATATATAATAGATTGTAATCATTTGTTATAATTAAGTAATATATGATTCTCTTTTTTGCTTAACAAAGCCTATGTTATATCATTTGTATATGTAACAATTGCTGTTTTTTGAGGTACTTCATAAAATGTTTATTGTTTACATAACTCATTAGATGTGGAGATTGAATGGATGGTAGGTGAATGAATGAAATAGAGTCCCTCGACTATATTGTTTTTGACTATGTGACTTAAGTACCCTGAGCTTTAGTAAATTGAATGGAAGCATACACTTGTATCTGGGAAGGCTTTCAAACAGAGAACCTCTCATAGGAGCATATGATTTAAAGGTTTACTGCTTGGTGGTTCATCATCTTCAATTATTTGTTAGTGTTTATTTACTTATTCTTCCTGTTTCAGCAAGTTTTGCTGCAGCACTAATTAGAATATCATTATTGAGTAATTTAAATGAAGCAGTTAATTTTCATGGCAATGTCTATTGTTAGAATTTACTAGTTGAGGAAAGTACCATTTTTTTATGATCATTCACAACCTACTCTTATGTTGATACATAGAAATTCTTTGGATTCAATTTGTGAATTGGGATGAAAAGTGCAGTAGAAGATCAGCAAATAAAATAAAAAAGCCTCTTTAAAAGGAGGATTTTTTGGGTACTGTTTGATATATGTTTGGACTCTTAAATATTCTACCTAAAAGGTCATCTTTGAACCTGGGACCTCTCAAAAAATGAGGTGAGGAGGTCATCACATATGCTGTTTGCAGTTGGCAATCCCTAGTACTCTTGAGGAATATTATCTGTGAAACTGAATTTATATTTTATATTTTCTTTCCAGCCCTCGAGTAATCAGTTTACCATGGTTCAAACCACAATTAGGTGGACTTATAGCTACAATTCAGAAGGTTATTGCTCGTTCTGTTTCTCCACAATATGATTTCTCCAAAAGTCTGAAGAAAACTGTGAGGATCTGCTTCTTCATCATTGATGCACTCACAGAACATGGGTGAATCAGAGCCATCATCAGAATATGACAAAAACTCTTCTGTCTACACAATTGAGCAGGCTCCTCTACACGGTCGGGCCTCTCATGGAATAGGGCATGATATTCTTTGTAACAGTGAGATAGATGGACTACTGGAGTGTCCAGTCTGCAGAAATTCTATGTTTCCACCTATTCAGCAGGTTTGAATTGCATTTGAGGACTATGCTTTCTATCATATTGTACATCCATCCTGCTCTCTTTTTGGTTAACTGTGTGCTTCATTTTAGATGCATAAGCATGCAACATATGGGAGAACTTCATTTCCTTTTGATGCACTACATGTGTCATTGTTTTTTTTTTTTGTATGATTAGACATTTCTGTTCTGCACTTTAATTCCCAGTGCAATTTTCTTATTTTCTGTATATAGCGGTTTAAATTGCACATGCATCCCAGCTTTGTTACCCTTTCGGTAAACTAAATATTTTCTTTCTGAGTGGCAATGTAAAAACTTTTTAATGTTAAAAGGTGAAGAGGAGAAAACAGCCAAACAGGAACAGTTACAGGTCTAATCAAGAAGATTAGGCAAAAAACAAGGAAAAAAACACAACATCGAAGAGATTTGGCTGAGAAACACAAACCACAAGAAATCCCAAAAACAAAGACTGAGAAGCATGCCATTTAGATGGCCCCACCCGCTGTCTATCATCACTAGGGACTCTTAAACCCCACCTACTCAAAAAGCCGAATATTTCAGATCATAGGAACTCACAGTTTAGAAGTCCACTATTCTACCTTTCCAATTTGTCATTTTATATTTAACTATTAGTTGAAGTATTCATTTATAAGGCTTTGTTTGCAACTTTTTTTTCATGATTAACTGTTTCTGCTAACCGTAGAACTTCTGGTTGTATACAAATATCTACTTCTTTGCCTGTAAATGCACGTGAACTTTATTTCACATGAATTGATTTCTGATGCTTTTATATGGCTCTCATCTCTTTTTTGTATAATTAACATGTGGAACCAAAACAAAAGCAGCCAACTTAACAGGGATGTCAATGATAGGTTGACTTGTGGGCATTTGGCCACAATCACCTTTCAAAAAAAAGACTTTTAACCACAATAAGAACATCTTATTATTTGTTCTTGTCATATTATTAATCAAATTATTGAACATAACAAGCACCACACACTATATTAGAGTTTATCGAGGAACGGGAAATGAAATGAAGTAGAAGAAACCTCTAAAACAAGGATGAAGAACCACCTAGACATATACATGATCATTAACCTGTGACTTTTATAACCTACAATTTTTGTCTTCAATAGCAACTATAATAGGATAACACATCTAATTCAATTGCACGGAAAGCTTAGTCCTACTAGATCAAGAAACACTCTTGAGCATAATCTTTCTAATTAAATGGTTTAATAAGAAAGTTTTTTTGAGTACAATCTTTCTAATTAAATGGTTTAATATTTGAAAATTAATCATCCCAATATAAAAAAAAACTTGTAGTAAATACACAGAAATATTCCAAAAATAAAAAAAAGCCCCCCGTATCTCTACAGTTCTTTCCTTGAATGTGGCCATCAGTAATCATGAAAATGATCTAAATTTGATGAGTCAAGGACGCAACAGTTAAGTTGTAGAGTTTATTAATGAGGGAGTATCACAAGTATGTTGGCCATACCTCTCATCCACCATTCCTCTCCACACCCAGTCCCCAAACTTAAGCAGCAAGGAGTGGTGGTGGTAGCGGTGCCAATCAATTAAGGTCTCTCTCAACCCACGGGACGGAAACCCGATCTCAGGTTTGACAAGAGGAATCTGTCTGGACCAAGTTAAATGGTGATGTTGGTGGTGGTAGGAGATTTAGTAGATCTACGCTTAGGAAGAAGGTGAGAGTGAGAATTTTGTAGAAGAGAAATGAGGAGTTTTCTTCTTTTTGGTTCTTGGAGTGATGGTAATGACTAGATGGGGGTAGACAGGGAAAAAGTGAAAGGGTGTGGCAAAAATGGACGTTTTTGAATGAAAACCCTTTCCCTCTAACGGGAACGAAAGGAAAGGAGGAAGCCTATCACCACCAGCCCAACCTGGCAACCTCGCTCTCTCTCTCTCTCTCTCTCCATTAAACCCTTACCACCCTACACATGTCACTTTTTGTTAATGTTGGATAGACATATAATTAGATTCTTTTTTTAAAATAACTTTCAGAGAGTTTATGATACCTATAAGTCTATATCGATGTTAAATATTTTAGTAGATAATAGAAATTTTTAATTTTGATCAATAATTCAAATATATAGATGATGAGTACAAGTAAATCATTATAACTACTAATAATCAATTACAATTTTGAGAGATAATAATACCATAGAAACATTAGAATTTCACATTACTTAATTAATTTACTTTTTTAACATAACATGTGATATTAGTACTAGAATATGAAATATATATCTTTGTTTTTGCATTGCTAAAGTCAAGTTTCAATCCCGCAAGCATTTGAGTGATAGGATCATTTCAACCATTGGGGTAACATTATTCAACACTAATATGTTAATGGTTATCGGATAGAGTGACATGTTTCACCTATGACTCGACCTTTTAAGATATTGAATTAATGGGTTAGGACTGTTCAAATTCTTAACCCAAATCCTAAATTAATGGGTTGTGTCAAACAGATTAACAGGTTTGACCCGACCCATTAATAACCCTACATGCGACTGCAAGATGTAATTCTATTGTGTATAGATGTTGTTGAATGAGATCTAGTAGTCCAAAATGAATCTCTAGTGGATCATACGATTAGAGTTGGAATTGGGTGATCCAATAGGTGATCTACATGTTTTCAAACATTCTAGAGATATTGAACAGGTTTGATTGGTTACAGTATACTTTGTATACATAGATCTAAGAGATCAATGTAGAAGCATGAAGAGAAGGCCAATTCTTTATGCAAAGGTTTTGACTTTTACAACTTTGAGAAGAGAATTGTGGATTCCTACTCCAAGATGGAAACTACGAAGGAAATCTAGGACTTCTTTGAGAAGCAACACAAAGATGATGAGAGTATGCGCAAAATTTGAGGAATGCAAGTTCGAGGAAGACAAGTCCATGCTTCTGCAAGGCAAGGATTTGGTGCAAATTAGTCACCATATGACTGAAGACGAGATGAAACTTCCAGAGTTATTTGGTTGGGTGTATGTGTATCTCGAATAAACTACCAACGGGTTGAACCCACTTCGTCATTGATATTTATCGCAAGAAGTCAAAAGTCAAGATGGATAATATGTTGTGATTCATTAGGATTGAGAATGAGGTGAAATAGAGGACAAAACATGATGTGATTGTTAAGCAGGTAATTATGACTAATGTTGTTTTGTTTAGTCGATTCTAAGGTAAATAAGTGACCAAATCATGGTGCCAAAAACAAGAGGTCCATGTCAATTACTTGAGTGACTTATGACACCATAGACTTGGATTTGTGCACTACAAAAGAATTGAAAAATGTTCAATCTCTGACCTATTCCAAAATATGGGGTTGATACACACGAGAAGTATCAGATTTGTGCATAAACAAAGATCGTTAGAAAGTTCTTTAAGAGAGCTTATAAGAGTATAAAAATTTTAAAATTGATCTATTTTGACATATGTGATTTCAGAAACTTTACCAACATAGGCGGGATGAAGTACTTTCTTACCTTAATAGATGACGACTTTAGATATACCTTTATTTATCTACTGAAGTCAAAAGATAAAATATCTGAGAAGTATATAAACTTCAAGGCTCGAGTAAAAAGGTAAATAGAAAGGAACTAGAAGAGACTGATGAGTGGCAAAGGAGGGGAATACGGGTCTAAGGAGTTCATAGCATTCCACACGGAGCATGGAAAAGAGAATGAAATCATAGCTTTATACTGTCTATAGTTGAATGAAGTAGTAGAAAAGAAGACTAGGACTTTGACTCAGATGGACAATTCTATGTTGTTGTCAATCGAGTTGTCGAACTGCTGTTGGGGTAAAGCAATCCTTTCAGTAAGTTATATTCTCAATAGAGTACTATTCTCCAAGACGGAGATGACACTACATGAACTCTAGTTCAAGATCCAACCAAGGTGATATTTTTAGGATCTATTACAATATTAGGGTGTTTAGTCTATGTTAGGCTACCAAATATAAAGATTGAAATGTTGGAAACATATAAGGTGGTATTTCTGAGATATACCAAGAGTTATGATGCTTAAATGTTTCTATATTTGGAAACGAATTCCATTATAAAAGCTCGAGATATAGAGTACTTCGAGAAGAAGTTCATCAAAGACAAGAACATCATGTTGTATGATTTTTTAGAAATTCTCTATGAGAGAGAATAAGAATTCAGTGTCTGACAAGGAGTCAGAATCAATGACTGAGGAGGTCATATGTCGGGTGAAGGAGTCACTAACTAAGTAAGCAAGAAAGGAGAAAATCTTTAAACCTAATTTTATCAATTATAGCACAAAAGGCAATCCATAAATCTTCAAGTAATGAAGTCCTGAGATGCAACATTCTGGTTAGATACAATCCAAAATGAGTATGACTTAATAATATCTAACAACTTGTGGGTGTTAGTGGGTCTATTTGATTGCTCAAGACTAATTAGTTGCAAATAGGTCTTCAAGAAGAAGATATTAGTTGATGGTGCAGTGGATAAGTACAAGGCTATATTTGTCATTAAAGGAAGGCATCAGTTATTTCAATATCTATTCTCTAGTAGTTCGTATTTCCATTATTCGTTTATTGATTATAGTGGTTGCAATATAGAAGATTGTGATATATCAAATGGATGTAAAAATTACATTCTTAAATGAAGACTTGATTAAGGAAATTTACATGATTCAACCTGACGGGTTCGTAGTTAAGGAACTAGGATTGAAGGTATGTAAATTGGTCAGATTTCTATATAGAATGAAGCAAGCTCTCCAGATGTGGCATGAGGAATATAATAAAGTGATCAAGTCAAATGACTACAAAGTTAGCGATGTCAATAAGTGTGTTTACACAAAATTTATTGATGGACAAGAAGTTATCATATGTCATTGTGTAGATAATATGTTTATCTTTGGTACTAACATAGAGGTTGTAAAAGGTACAAAAAAAATCTTTTATCCAAGTTTAACATAAAGGATATGGAACTTGCAAATGTGATCTTAGGGATCAAGAGAATGAAGACCACAGAGGGATGTGTCTTGACATAGTTTCATTATAATGGGAATGTACTTATAAAGTATAAGTATTCTAACTTAGCAATAGTATACACACTATAGGATTATGTGCGAAATTTGAGAAAAACTATGGGAAAGTTATACGATAGCTAAAGTATTCTAAAGTTGTTAGAAGTCTTATGTATGCAATGAATTGCATTAGGCGAAACATAGTGTTTGTTGTGAGTGTGTTGAGCAGGTTTACTAAGAATCCAAGTAAGGAGCGTTAGATTGCTATAGAAAGGATAATGGCCTACTTTAAAGGAATTATGTATTATGTTTCACACATTACTAGCTATCTTGCTGTGATAAAGGAATCCAAGTTTTATGCATTGGTAATTACAGTTAAGGAGATAAAGTATCTCAGGAAGTTACTATTTGGTCTTCTACCGTTCAGAGAAAGAATGGTGGCATTGCTATCTCTTGTGACAATCAAGCGACTATGACAGCTATTGGTAATGATTTGTACAATATAACAACATCTGCAGTCGCATGCAGTATCTTGTAGAATTATATCTTGCAGTCGCATGCAGCATGTAGGGTTGTTAATGGGTCGGGTCAAACCCGTTAATTCGTTTGACACAATTCGTTAATTTAGGGTTTGAGTTAAGAATTTGAACAGTCCTAAGTCATTAATTCAATATCTTAAAAGGCTGAGTCACTTTATTCGTTAACCACTAACCTATTAGTGTTGAATAATGTTACTCGAGTGGTTGGGCATTGATCCTATCACTCAAATGGTTGTCACTCAAATGGTTGTGGGATTGAAACTTGACTTTAGCAGTACAAAAAAAAAAGTTATATATTTCATATCTTAATTAATTAGATATTGATCTATAATTATTTAAAAGTTTATAGATTCTTGAATTTGCTAGATGAGTAAATTTGTAGAGTATTATGAAGCATTTTTATGTGAAGATAATGGAATTCTACTTCTTCTATTGTATAAAATTGTTGAATTTTTAGGTGTAGTTTTTTTATTTTTTAGATGAACATTTGACTCGTTCTAACCTGTTAATTCGATCCAACCCGTTTTCTCTAAATAGGTTGGATTAGATTACTGATCAAGGGTTGAAAAAATAGGTTATCACCCGATCCATAACTTGTTACGAAGAAACGAGTTCGATAATGGATTGACCTTCAATTCGACTCAACCCAACCCGTTGACAGTATTAGTAGGATGTTCTTATCTTTCCTTCATCATGAATTAATATTTAATTCTTTTAAATCTCTAAAATTTAATATATCTATATTTATCATATATATTATGTGATTTGAATTTAAATCAAAAGAAAATCACCCATATAAATGAAACTCAAATCTATCTAAATAACTTGGGTTTTGTTCTAATTTAAAATTTAAAATCCTTGTGAGTCTCATATCTACAAAACAGGAAAGATAATAGAATATATACTATGTAATATATCAGTTCTAATTTGATTTGAATCTCAATTTAAAATTAAATTATGTGGTTCTCTTATAAAATAAGAAAGGAAAATATATCCATGTTATTTCCATTTTAGAGTAAAAATTTACAATTCTCTTTTCGAGATTTATAATGTGATGTCTATGTTATGACAATCTATTAAAAATGGGATTTCTCTCATACGCATATTCTTATGCACAAATAACAAAATACGTCTCCATATGTTGTAAATGAGTTTATCAAACTTCTTAAGTTTGACGACATTCAATTGTAGTATCTTCATGCTATTGCTATTCATAGTCTAGTTGATTAACATAATAACGCTTTAAGATTGTTACTGTTGGTACAAATTAATACGACTAATTATAATGAAAATGCAAATAATATGTAAAACAATATTTATGTAGAAATAAATTTTTTCGGAGGATATGAAAAGATCTTACTCGTGTATGACGAAAAATCATTTTGATATAGAAAACTATTTACGTACTTTGCTGAGGTGTTATCAGATACCAATGCCTAAAGCATTATTTGGCCCATATAGTGTAACGAGTTTTAGTCAAACTACTCTTAGGTATTAGGGTGGAAGAGTCGCATTGCATATATTCACAACTGACTACAAAAGAACTACCGCTGGAACACTTTCCTGTGCACTCCTTATAGACAACAATAGAGTCAAACTTCAATACTCAAGGAATACGATCAACTTCCTTCTTGTCCTCCAAGAAGTTATACAATTGCCTCTTTCTCGTCCTCTAAGAACATGTAGATAGACTTTATCACACACAAGAAAAACTAAAACACAAAATTCTCTCCTTTTATATGATATCTCATATATCTTTGAGAAATGTGATTATCCCTCCATATATCTAGGCGATATCATGTAATTATCTCTCCTTATAAATGGTGCAATTATCGTGTTTTTTTTTGCAAACGAAATTATCGTTTTTAAAATTTGAAAATTGTTATGAGAGAAAAACCAAAAAGGGTCTCTATTGATTAGTGAGGAATATATATATATAGGTGTTAGACACCCATGGATATATGGATATCCAATAACCTGTTTAACTACAAAAACTATCCCCACTTATTCTAACACTCCCCCTCAAGTTGGAGTATACATATCAATCATGCCCAGTTTGTCATATAGAGACTCAAACACACTCACTGCGAGACCTTTGGTGAAGATATTTGCTAGTTGCTCTGAAGAGTGCGTATATGGAGTAGATATAACTTCATTCATAACCAGATCTCTCACAAAGTGGCAGCAACCTCGATGTGCTTTGTTTTTTCATGAAAGGTGGGATTGTTTGCGATAAAGATCGCAGTTTGATTATCACACCTCATAGGCATAGGTACCTCAACATCACACCCAAGCTGCATAAGCAGTGACTTCACCCACATCATCCGACACGCAGTCTGAGTCATAGATCTGTACTCCGCTTCTGCACTAGATTTGGACACCACATTTTGTTTCTTGCTCCGTTAGGTGACCAAATTGTCTCACACATACGTACAAAAATCAGATGTGGATTTTCTATCACCTGCATATCCTGAATCTGAGTAGGTCTCAACTCTGATGTGATTATTTTTCCTGTATACTAGACTCTTTCCTGACGCCCCTTTCACATAAGATAAGACCCGAAGAGCACCTGTACAGTGTACTCTCCTAGGCTCATGCATAAACTGGATCAGAAGACTGACTGCATAAGAAATATCAGGTCACGTCACTGTCAAGTAAATGAGCTTGCCAATTAGCCTACGGTATTAATCAGGATCCCAAAAAGATGGTGACTGCTCGATAGGGGTGCTTTCTGGTTTACATCCCAGAAGGCCTGTCTCCTCTAAGAGATCTAATACATACTTCCTCTGTGATAGAGTCATCCTACCATGTCCATATGCAAATTCGATCTCCAGAAAATAGCGAGGCTTTCCTATGTCTTTGGTCACAAAGTGTCTGTAAAGATGAGTCTTTACCTCTGTAATTCCTTCTGTATCATTCTCAGTCACTAGAATATCATCCACATATACAGTCAGTACGACACATCCACGACCTGTGTGCCTATAAAACATTGAGTGATCTACTGCACACCTCTGAAAGCCGCCATCAAGTACCAATTGACTAAACTTCTCAAACCATGCCTTGGGACTTTGCTTTAGCCCATAGATAGCCTTTCGTAATCTGTATACACAATCCTCCCTATGAGCAACGTATCCTGGAGGTTGCTCCATCAAGACTGTCTCAGTCAGATCGTCATAGAGGAATGCATTTTTGACATCAAGCTGGTACACATCCCAGGAATTATTCATTGCAAGAGACAACAACACTCGAATAGAATTGAGACGAGTAATCGGTGAAAATGTTTCCTCGTAATCGATGTCATATGTCAGATTTAAACCCCGAGCAACCAGTTTAGTCTTGTATTTGCCAATGCTGCCATCTGCTTTGTATTTGATAGTACACACCCACTTGCAGGTGACTACTGTAGTTCTAGCAGTGCGGGTTACTAACTCCTATGTGCCACGACTAGTAAGTGACGCAATCTCCTCATCCATAGCAACCTTCCAATGTGGAAGAGAAAGTGCCTCCTCGTAATTCCTAGGAATGGTCTGAGAATGGAGGGACAAGGTAAAACTACGGAAACGAGGGTGTAGAGCATCATAAGATACAAAATGAGAAATAGGATGAACAATACACGAACGAGTACCTTTTCGAAGGGTTATAAGCATGTCCGAGGAACTAGTTGGCGGATTTGCACTTGCAGAGGAGGATGGTCCGTCGTGAGGAGGTCTTGGAGGATGCTGCTGTAGACGATATACCTGTAAGGATGAAGACGCTGGTGGTGGAACGGCCGGTGTAGACTGAGGATCAGCATGTTGTAACACTTCAATCGAGGGAACAGGAACAGACACACTGGACTGTGGAGGAGCACTGTAATATGGTTCAGACTCGAAGAAAGTAACATCTGCAGAAACATAATACCGACGAGTGGGAAGATGAAAACACCGATAATCCCTTTGAGTTCTCGAATAATCGACAAAAACACACTTGATTTCACGTGGAGATAGTTTGTCCAATCCAGGGGAAAGGACCTGAACAAAGGTCACACACCTAAACACTCTCGGTGTCAGACTAAATAAGGTGGAGTCGGGTTGTAAACGACGAAGTGGAACCTCCCCACCAAGTGGGGTAGCAAGCATTTTGTTGATAAGGTAGGTAACTGTAAGCACAGCATCAGCCCAAAGATGTTTTGGAACCTGCATATGCACCATAAGTGTACGAGTGACATCTAGAATGTGCCTATATTTACGTTCTGCAACCTCATTTTACTGTGAGGTATGAAGACAGATGTCAGATGGATGATACCCAGTGAGGCACACATAGAAGTGATGTTAGAATACATGAATTCAAGTGCATTGTCAGTTCTCAAAAACTTGGGAGTCACGTCAAAATGATTCTTTATTTCATTAAGAAAATTTCTAAGTACATCATGAATATGATTTTGATCTTTTAACAAATATATCCAGGACACTCTAGAAAAATCAACAAAAATAATATAGACTGGACTCTAGATGGACCCCATACATCACAATGAATTAACTCAAATGCTGTGCTACTAGACGCAAGACGCAACTGTTTAAACGAAGCACGATGGTGCTTACCTAACTGACATGACGCACAATCAAAACGAGACACGGACTGTCACGGTAAGGTTTGTTGGAGTTTTTGATGAGATGGATGTTCTAGTCTATGGTGCCACAAGGAAGAAGACTCAACAGTAGATGTTGTAGAAGCGTAGCCTTGAGGAATCTCATCACGAACTAGCAGGTACACTCCATCTCCTCGATCACGGTCCAAACCAATCCTCCTCCTCGTCTGCAAATCCTCCTCCTTGTCTACAGTGAAAAGGGAAAAAAGTCACACTACATTTGAGCTGTTTTGTAATAACACTAATGGACAATAAATTTACAGGAAAATCAGGGACAAACAAGACACTCTCTAGTGGTAACTGTGAAGAGGCGTGGACCACCCCTTCACTAGAGACTGGGCAAGTTCGACCATCAGTAATCGCGACAGTCCAAATATCAGATAACTAAGATAATAGTGTAAACAAACTACGAGTACCTGACATGTGGGAGGAGGCACCGGAATCAATGATCCAGGAGGAGTCTCTCGAGGTAAATAGGGCACTAGTATCTGAAGCGTTGGCATGTGTGGTTGTGGCAGTGGAGTTAGTGACCTTTAGCTGCTGAAGTCGCTCGTAATCAGCTTGTGATACAGTGAATGTTGGTGGCTCAGTAGTAGCGACAGATACGGGGGCCTCTGTAGTCATATTAGTCGTCTGAGGACGACCAATAATATTCCAGCATCGCTCAACTCGGTGACCCAACCGTCCACAGTGTGTACAACGTGGCAGTCCTCCGGTATCGCCACGACCACGTCCTCCTCGTGCACCACCACGTCCACGTCCACGGGTGATCGTCATGGCAGAAGGCTCTGACATTGTATGAGAAGTAGCAGTAGACACTCGCATAGCCTTGCCGAACGTGGTATGAAGATCTGGTAGTACATCAGCAGCCAATACCTGTCCTTGAATCTGTGAACTGAGATCTCAGGGCAGAGAGAAACACAACAACCACTAGTTCTTCATGGTACTGACGCAGGCGGGTGATATGAATCGTCAGAGGCTGATGAATATCTAACTGTTCTAGTAAGGCTCGAAGAACAGTGAAGAGATCCCGAACAGATCTGTCCTCCTGCTGTAGAGTGAATAGCTGCTCATAAATCTCATAAACTCTGGAAATATTCTTTTCATGTCCATAAGTGAGTCGAAGAGTATCCTAAATTTTCTTTGTTGCCGTAATGATATGACACCACGTGCAACAAAAGACTCCATACTGTTTAGCCATCCAAGTAATAACCGCCGCATCATCGGCCAATTAATCTTCATAAATGTCAGATTTGATATCCAGAGGAGGATCTGTAAGGTGTTTCACTTTTCTGTGTGCCAAAACAAATGTTTCAAAACTCTGGGACCACAGATGATAGTTTGGGCCAAAGAGTTTCTCAGAGGTACCACTCATGTTTTTAACAAACGAATCACGGGATGACATCATCATTGATTTTCAGTAGCAAATCACAAATAAATGGTCTGAAAACGACGAAAAAAATAGACTAATTGCTCACCACGGTGTGTGGATGTGACGTATCCACACACAACACCAACTGGAGACTGGAGAATGGCCTAGAGGGGTTGGATTGCCCTAACAAGTGGACGGAAGAGACAACCAGGCATCACCGGTGACAGCATGCGTCGGTGACGTCGTACGGCCGGAGACGGCGGCGGAACGACTGGCTGGATGGCCGGCGGTGGACTGCAGGCCACGTACGGGTTTGCCAGCGGTGGAGGAGACCTTGAGGCATGTAGGCGGGAGGTCTGGAGGTAGTAGGAGGGCAGGAGGGGACGTCTAGCGCAGATCAGGCGGAGGCGGAGGTCGACGGCGAGTATGACGCAGGTCAGGCTGTTAGGGTTTTTTTCTGATTTTCTCCCTGTGCTCTGGTACAATGTTATGAGAGAAAAATAAAAAAGGATCTCTATTGATTAGTGAGGAATACATATATATAGGTATTAGACATCCATGGATATATGGATATCCAATAATCCATTTAACTACAAAAACTATCTCCACTTATTCTAACAAAAATAAAAAACAAAATTACATCACAACGGATGTCCATTCGAAAATTATTTTTAAAAATAAACTAGTGGACCTCCAGCTTGGATGTATGAAAAGTTCTCGTTTTCAAAACGAACTAGTAGACAATTAGTTCGGACGTTCAAAAAATCTCTGTATTAGTGAAATAGATTGGCAGACTTTAATGGATTCTGTCATGGATGTTCGAAAAGTCTTTATTTCATGGCTCTATCTTCAATGGACGTCCGTTAGATTATTGATTTATTTTTGAATTATTTGGAGCGATTCTTCAACATCAATTAGCAAATATCAAGTACTAATATCGCATGTTATGTTAAAAAGGTAAATTAATTAAGTTATGTGAAATTCTAATGTTTCTATGGTATTATCTCTCAAAATTGTAATTGATTATTAGTAGTTATAATGATTTACTTGTACTCATCATCTAGATGTGTGAATTATTGATCAAAATTAAAAGTTTCTATTATCTACTAAAATATTTAGCATCGGTATAGACTTATAGGTATCATAAACTCTTGGAAAGTTATTTTCAAAAAAGAATCTAATTATATGTCTATTCAACATTAACAAAAAGTGACATGTGCAAGGTGGTGGGGGTTTGGTAGAGAGAGAGAGAGAGCGGGATTGCTAGGTTGGGTTGGTGGTGATGGATTTCCTCCCTTTCCTTTTATTCCTGTTGGAGGGAAAGGATTTTCATTCAAAAACGTCCATTTTTGCCGCACTCTTTTCTCTCTTTCCTTGTCTACTCCCCATCTGGTCATCACCATCACTCCAAGAACCAAAAAGAAGAAAACTCCTCCTCTGTCTTCCACAAAATTTACACTCCCACCTTCTTCCTGGGTGCAGATCTACTGAATCTGCTACCATTACTAACATCACCATTTGATTTGGTCCAGACAGATTCCTCCTGCCAAACTTAGGATCAGATTTCCATCTCGTGGGTTGAAAGGACCTGAATCTGTTGGCACTGCCGCCACCACCACCTTTACTCCGTATGTTGCTGTTGGTTTCTTGTTTGGAGGGACATGCCACCCCTAAGGCATCATGCGTAAGAGGAAAACGCTCTCCCAACTCGGAGTACATCCGTTTCATCTCCTTTCTTCTCTTTCCCTAATGTTGTGTTTTTGTCATTGTTTATGGAAATGGGAAAAAAAATCATTGTTACTTTGTCGCGATTTGAGAATAATGTGAAAGCGGCCATTGGTGAACGATTGTGAGCTATAGACCCGAATAGCCACCATACTGAACAAGATATTGCGTGCCATATGGTGCTTTAATTTAATAATCACTTAGGAAAAAAAAAGAGATAAAAACTACTTTGAATTTATGGAATTTTTGTATAGACGATTGATACATACTTGTGATACTCCTCCATTAATAAACTCTACAACTTAACCGTTGCATCCTTCTTGACTCATCAAATTTAGATCGTTTTTGTGATTGCTGATAGCCATATTCAAGGAAAAAATTGTAGACATACGGGGAACATTTATATATATTTTTATTTTAGGAATATTTCTATGTATTTACTACAAGTTTTTTTGTTATATTGGGATGATTAATTTTCAAATATTAAACCATTTAATTAGAAAGATTTTACTCAACAAAACTTTCTTATTAAACCATTTAATTAGAAAGATTATGCTCAAGAGTGTTTCTTGATCTAATAGGACTGAGCTTTCCGTGCAATTGAATTAGATGTGTTATCCTATTATAGTTGCTATTGAAGACAAAAATTGTAGGTTATAAAAGTCACTGGTTAATAATCATGTATATGTCTTGGTGGTTCTTCATCCTTGTTTTAGAGGTTTCTTCTACTTCATTTCATTTCCTGTTCCTTACTAAACTCTAATATAGTGTGTGGTGCTTGTTATGTTCAATAATTTGATTAATAATATTACAAGAACAAATAATAAGAAGTTCTTGTTGTGGTTATAAGTCTCTTTTTTTGAGAGGTGATTGTGGCCAAATGTTCAAAAGTCAACCTGTCATTGACATCCCTGTTAAGTTGACTGCTTTTGTTTTGCCCAAAGATTGTAATGAGTTTTTGCATGTGACAGGAGGAACAATTGAAAAGGAGCTTTGAAATCCCTAACAGTTCACAAGTGGTTTCCTTGCTACCTAGTGATCGGTAGGTTTTCCTTCATAGTATCATGGCATTGGCATACTCGTGGTGGAGTCAACATACAACTGACACATTTTCAATTTTAGTGGAAGGGTACATTCATCCTTGCCTTAAGACAGTTGCACAGTCTTCATTTCTTTTCTTGGGTGTGTCACTCTCTCTTTGTCATGGAATCACAATCCCTCTACTTTCTTTCCCGTCCCCTATTATATACTATTTATTGATTAGACATGCTATGTTGAAAGCCTCTTGGTTGCCTCATTATAATTACATCAAAGATCAAATGTTCTTCTCCACCAATACACATCAATTTTGCTCTTTAACCAATTTATGTGGCAAAATCTCACCTTCCATCCAATCAACCCTTACTTAAGTTTGTTCCCTTTTGTATTACTTTTCCTAGTTTGCTAATAATTGACTATATATGTGTTTGTCAGGCTCAGCAGTAAAGCGATTCATGGGTTCAAAAATCCTGAGACCTTGAAGAACCCAAAATACATCGACACACGGGTTAATGAGCATTTTCCTGTTAAAAAATCTGGCAACAACCCTTGGGTGCTTTATGGGCAAGAAAAACCCACTAAGGTTGTAAATCTCGTTAAACAGTTGACCGATTCACACATAATGTGTGCTTTGATTTGTTTACTTGTTTGTTGTTTATTGGATAGAATTACTAAATTTACTTTCTTGATTTCTTGCTTGACAGGGTTGTTTTACCATTAGTAAAACCATTAACCTGGACTCTTCCAGTCACCTGCATAAACCTTCTGCTGCTGGTATATACGATGAAAAGAGTAAATCTGACTACATATGGTACTTTTTACACTATGCCTAACAGTAGAGTGACATTGTTGATCATAGTGGCTAGTTTCTTTCCATCATACTGATGTACATTGTGTTGAAATTCAGTGACAACGTTGAGGAATCTGAAAGTGTGGAGGGGTCAGTCTCAGTTACTGCTAGAACTTCCAATGATCAAGTGTTTCGAAAAGTTAATACATGTAACCAAAATACATTTAGAAGTGTTGCAGAGCTATCATTGGGAAGTAAAAAGTTGTATGGTTTTCCCAAAGTTGATATGGTAAGTTTCTTTCACTTGCACTTCAGGGTTCCCCAGCTTTCCACTAACCACGTTAAATTACTGTTATAGGAGAAAGCACTAAAAGGACTGGTTTCTCGTGAGTCATCTGCCCCATCAGGTTCAGCAAATGACTCTTTGGGGAGTTCTAGCGACCACTCCAATCCTTCACAAAAATTTTCCTCTGAGTTTTACATTCCAGGCAATAAGTCTCCTCTTGATTTCACACTGAAAACTACCTTACGGTTGGTTTCATCTTCTTCTATTAGATGGTGAGTTTGCTGGCAATGGTACAGTAATGCTTATTTTAGTAGTTTTTCCTATCAACAAATGCACATGGCTATATTTAAAAACTTAAGATATACGTGCCATTTATTCTCCCATAAAAGAAATAACTAAATCCAGCGGTTCTTGCA
>JAMKQA010002732.1:0-25597 GCA_024699735.1 Posidonia australis
AAAAAAAAAATAAAATTAGGAAAGAACCATAGTTTTGAAATATAGTTTTTTTTTGTTTTCCTTTGCCAAAAAACCATATAAGTTCATGATGTTCCACTTGATCAGTTTCAACTCGATACAAATCATGCGCGACCAACAGATCTTTCTGTTAGCCTCTGGACGTCTCCGGCTTTGTTGTTTTCCATGCTTCCCATGGCTTTGTCGTACAAGCAACTCTGACATCTTTGTTCTCTTCCTATCCTTTTAGAATCTATATATTCTCCAACATACAGACACTTCACACCTTTTCCTGAATCCTTCGCTTGTTTGTTTGTGGTCTTTTCTTACCACAATGGAAGCCAATCTGGTGGACCCAGTTAATTATTTGCATCTTGTTTTGCAGAAACCGAAAGGCCAATTTCTTGGACATATTTTATAAATTAATAGCTCATAGAAAATTTCAGATTTGTTTGATAAACTGAATAATGCATTATAGGTCTTTTTTTTCTTCTTTTCTTTTGTAATCGATAGATATCATTCATTATAATTTACTTAACTATGAAAGGCACTGTCAAGTGATAAATGTTCAAAAATTATACAATTGATATAAAAGTTTAAAGGCAACCGTCCAATTAAAGTTTAAAAATTACAGGCCCACGAAAAACATCCTACACCTAAAATTCAACAAAAACTTTTAGTTTTCATTTCTAATCTCATGCTGGAAGGGATCATACGGCATATCTACCAGTGCAAGTGCTAGAAGGACAATTGAGGTGTTGGATCTAGGTACAGTAAGGCCAATGGATGATGCAACAGACTAAGCCGTAATATTAGTCCTCTCCTAGTCACAAGTATTCTGAATGTTATCCAGAGCTTGGGAAAATTCTGTGCTACTTTGACCTGTGTAGTTGATTGTTCCTCAAAATTTAATTAGTAAAATAATATCAGATAAAATAACATCAATTGTTCTAAATATATTTCTAAAAACACTATTATTCTTCTCCAATCAAATAATCCAAATAACAGCTGAAACGAGAAGATTCCATACTAAAATATTGTCAGAAGATCTTGCATTCAATCTCAAAGAAAAAATGTCCGACCAACCTGAAGGGTAAAGACATTAGATAAAAAGAAGGATCATACTATTGAACAGGATAATAATATATAAAATATGATTTCACACTTACACAGGCGTATATTTGAATGTAAACACAGGATGTGGGTTGGAAATAACCACAACTGCGTTATCTATGGTATTGAGATCATTTGGAGGAGGGGACCACCGTTGTGTGTGAACTGTGAACCAACTAGACATACTTGACTTTGAGCATGAGCAATTTCTAAATTCACCAGAAGAATGACATAAATGTGGTGGCGCCCACCTGTGCTTGGACGTTTCCATCTGTCAGTGGCAATTCCATGAGCTGCTCATATTTCGGTTCCTCGTGTGATATTGAGCTCTTGACTTTGCACTTGAATGTGCAACGCGTAAGTAACGCCCTCGGCCTCCATGTTTGGTCGTAGGGGTAGGGTCCACATGAAAGGAGGAAATTAACGACAATTACAGAAGATAGCGTCTAAAGCTAAACCAAGAAAAAACAGAAGCTAATTCCATTTTGGATTCCATGGGCAGGAAAAAGCACCATGCCTGTATGTATGCATCACATCACATCTGCTTATGTCCATTGCCGAACACCGAAAGGAAGGTAAATTCATTATAATGTTATCTTAAGAATCATATTGCATGGACACCTACTACATAAAAGCAATAGTAGATTCAGAGCATGCAGAAAATTTGGACAGAAGGGTGTGTGATTGTCTTAACATGTGTGCATGCGTGTGCATGTGGTTCGATTCAATCGTCGTGACATGAACTTTCTTTTGTTTTGCAGTTGATGATAAGATCTATTTGTTAGATGTGTTCTTTTTGCCTTGACTGGATGGTTAAGTACAACCGCAATTTTGTCACTTATACTAATACACACATTCTTAACGTTACCATGAAGTACAGAGAATTAGTCTCTTGTTGGAATATTATTGAAGTTGTTGTGTGGCTTGTATATGATTTAAACCACAATAATATTTATATTTCTGAACCAATAAAATTTTGTTTGAAATCACAATAATAGCATTTTTTAAATAATTATATTTTATTTAAAAAATGGATATGTAACTATATTTTATTTGAAAAAGAGTATTATGTATTTAAAAATATTTAATAAATAAATTTTATTTGAAATAATACGATATTGTATATATATATATAATTATTTTATTAAAATTATATAAAAAATAATTTAAAAAATAAATAATATTTGAGATTATATTAATAGTATTTTCTAATTACAATATTAAATATGATAGATTAAATGAGTTCTATCGATATATTAAATATGTATTTCTTTATAATCGTCATGCACATATACTATTGGAATAGAGTAGGTGGGAAAACTTTCTAGGATAACTTTATTCCACTATTTTCCTAGAAAATTTATTCTAGAATGAGAGAAACAGAATAGGAATTGCTACTCTACCTTTATTTTACTTTTCAACCAATTAAATGAAATTATAATTCCTATTATGACTTTATTCTAGGTGTTATTCCACAACCAAATAGGAGCTAAGGAAGGAGGGATAATGGTGATTTTCACAAGTTTAGTCATTGCAACCTTGCTTCTCCTTTACTTTGGGGAATAATTTGGGTGTGCTTGTGTTATAAAAAAAAATATAGTTATGTCTGTGACACTTCAAAGGTACTAAAGATTTTAGTAGATATCATGAACTTTCAATCTTAATCATTAATTCAAGCATTAAATGGTGAGAAATGTAACCACAAATAAACCATGGTAATTGGCTTTGTAGGGAGTTACAATTTGGTCAGCTAACACCATAAATACCTTATGACTTAAAAAAAATATTTATATAATTTACTACCAATAAAAAATAATTTATTTATCAAAAATAAAAAAAACAATTTACCAACTCAAAGTCCTCAAGACTCGAAAGGAAGGAACACCAAGCGAAATACAACACTCCACTGGTGTTCTCACCAGCTCCAAGTACGGAAAGCGTGGACGTTTGGATAGCTGTTAGTACGGGTCCCAACGGCCCACCATCACTCATTCACTCCCCGTCACCAATAAACTAAAACCATTTTTTTATTTAAAAACAACTATAACGACAGCAATAACTCCCACCTTCAACTAACCTTCCAAATACCAGCCCTACCCCCATCTCTCCACATTTATCCCCTCGTTATCCCCCTCCTCCTACTTCTTCCTGCTCTGTCCAGTCCCCACTTCAACCCAAACTGGAGGAGTGCTGGCGGAGGAGTGATGAGGGTGAGGAAGCGAAGAAGAACGAGAAGTGGGGTTTAGAGCTAGACGGTAAAGATGGGCGCTTGCCATGGCAAGTCCATCCCGAAATCGGAGTTCCGGGAGGAGCAGGACTCGTCGTCGACGTCTCACCACCGCCCACGCACCACTCACACCAAGTCTCCTTCCCCCACGAGAACTCCATCCCACCACCACGCGAGAACAACCTCGTCCCACCACCACCACCAGGGAACGCCGTCACACACGAGAACGCCGTCACACAGGAGAACGCCGTCCCACTCGAGGAACCACAGGGAGGAGGAGAAGAAGTGGACGTCCAGCTTCTGGGCCTCCCCCTTCTACAGCCCCAGCCCCTTGCATGGTTTGTTCTCCTTCCACAATAAGTCTCCCTTCCATGGCTGTGGTGGCTCTGGTAGGTCCTCGTCTCGTGGCGTTGGGTCTTCTAGTGCGACGCTGAAGAGGCATTTGAAGATGCCGTTTCCTCCGCCTTCGCCGGCGAAGCACATTAGGGCGTTTCTGGCGCGGAGGCACGGGACCGTGAAGCCGAACGAGGGGGAGGGGGCGGGGGCGGGGGCTGGGGTGATGGAGGATGGGGAGGGCGTGGTGTCCGGGGCCGGGCTTGATAGGAGCTTTGGGTTCTTGAGGAATTTCGCGGGAAGGTATGAGCTCGGGGAGGAGGTTGGGAGGGGGCATTTTGGGTATACTCGCAAGGCGAGGGTCAGGAAGGGGGAGCTCAAGGGGCAGCAGGTTGCTGTCAAGGTCATCCCCAAAGCTAAGGTCTATCAAGTCCTTCACTTGTTCTTTCGTTCAAAGTTTTCATTTTTATATGCGTCTTTCTGTTCCTGTTGTTGGGTAGTGTAATAATTCTTCTACTGTGTTTGTCCAATTCATGCTTCTAATATTAAGATAATTAAGCTGCTCAAACAACAAATTTTAGTTTTTCCCGAGAACTATCTTCTTTTGGAATCTTACTAAGCGTTCGGGTTGCAAAACTTTTAGCTTTTCGTATGATCAGCTGCAGTTTTTTCTATTTTCATTAAGTTTATGCACGTTTTTTAATATTTTCTTCTCCTCCGATTTTGTTGATTCTTGATAACCTGGCCTTCTAATTCATGCAATGCATGCAGTTACAATTAACATTTGTTATGGAAGCACAATCTAGAACTAAGAGCCATGGATCCCTCTTTCGCTTGCTGTTAATTGTTATGGATATGTACAACAGGGAATTACCATCCAGGATGGTGATAAGTAATCATTTATTACCTACTTACACGAGAAACAGTTGATAGTGAAAAAATGTGCAAATTACAGTTCCTTTGCTTTTGTATGGATCTGTTCCCCTGACTCCATGCTATTGTTTTGTGGAACAGATGAACACAGCAATAGCCATTGAGGACGTCAGAAGGGAGGTCAAAATGATGAGAGATCTTACAGGACATCCAAATCTTATCCAATTTCACGATGCTTATGAAGACAGTGACAATGTGTATATAATAATGGAGTAAGTTTAGTAATGGATATTTTTAATTATTTAACATTTATACGAATCTGAAATCAGAGCTTTGTCATCTAAGACTTTTCTAAGGTTTTGGGAGGGGGTTGGCTTCAAGTATTTAAGTACTTTTATGAAGGGACTCAACATATTTCGTATCATCAAAACTCTTGCATCTGGCTTCCTATCATGTTAGTATAATTAACTCACGTACTCATTAGCAACGATGGGTTTTGGTGTAGTGGCTAGCGTATGTTAGTCCGGCAGTCCACCTAGGTTCGATTCTCCTGGTTGACTCATGACTCATTTTAGATCACTAAACATATTTTGCAATCTTTTTATTGTTAGTCTTTGGGTTATCATGACCTTAATTTAGAAATCAGTTGTAGACACGATTCGATTTGAGATAAAATCACAAATCAAATTGTATAATTTGAATTAAAAAGAATCGAATCATTTTATCTATTTAAATTGAACCAAGCTAAACCATTCAAAATCGGTTTGATTTGTGGTTTAATCATTTAATAAAACATATAAAAAATAAAATAAAATATTGATAGTACAAAATGAAAAAAATATAACTAGATATAAGATAAAATGACAATAACACGTCTGATACTGCAATCAAAAAATAAAAAAAAATACAATGTTAATAGTAAAAAATGAAAAAATATAACTAGATAAAATGACAATAACACATCTAATACTGCAATGGGAACAGAAATTCTAAACAGAAATCACGATTTTTAGTAATATGAAATTCTCATGTATCATGTTATGATAAAATTACAGTAGTGAAGTTTTATCGACTGTAGGTATCAAATGCAAAATAACCTAATAATAGATACATAAGAATGACCAAAAATGTTTTTGTTTGACTTCCATTACTAATCAGTTAAAAAAACAGTATGGTAAAAGATACATAAGAATGACTACGGTTCGAGTCGTAATTCTAAATCTTAAATTTTTAATTATATTCTTTTAAATATTTAATATACATATTAACATATATAGTTTATATTAGGTTTAGTTTTGTTCGATTAAATTGTCCTTGAAATCGCAAACCGAACAATATGATTTGGTTTGAAGATATTTCAAACCAAATCAAACTATTGAATTTGAAAAATCATACTGAACCACTAATAATAGTTCAATTCGATTCGATTAACCAATTTAGACGGTTTAAGTAATCATCTCCATCCATGAAAGTATGAACTATGAAATTCATTTGTCATGAAATAAAGCTTTGAAATCATTGTAGTTGCTCGACTTTGTAGTCCTGTTTTTTCACCAACATAGATGTACGACAAGAGGTAGTCACCATATTTCTTAGATTTAAGCTGACAAGTTTCAAAAATGTAATTGGTACTATGGAAGTACATGCATAAACAAGGGGAAATATTACAATTAATGGAATACGGCCTCAAACAAATGATCAATACAAAATGATGCCAAACTAGGTAATTCTTTCCTACGTAACCTAGGGGATTTCCTAGGCAGCCTAGGTGTATGAAATTTAAATTTTCAGATAATAATGAAACAAACAGCAATCCTTGCATGAAATTATTTATAATTCCTTGAAGAAAATGTTACTAGGAAGCCCATAAACACATCGAGAATTATTAAGCAACTTTTTTCTTAGATACCGCCAATAAGTTATATGATGTATGTTACCTCGATACAGCCAAGGCATGACATTTTGAAGTTTCCAATGCACGTTTTGTATTGAAACTAGAAGTATCTGGTAATATACTATGGCATCTATTTTTTAAGTATCTAGGTGACATAGTGTCTAATCATTAGAGAGCTTAGAACTTTTTTTTTGGTAACGTTAGTAGCATTATATTAACTTCTTGGCAACAATATCATCAAGAGTAAAGTAAGTTTAAAATTTTACAAAGATCATAAATATAACAGGCCCTAGAACAAAAAAAAAAAAACATCCACTTGCAGAGTTCGAAGCGACAGCTATCTAAATAGTTCTAAAATTTTACAATTCCTATCCAAACTGAAAACTGATTAAAAGAAGTTAATCAGGCAGTAGCATCCTCATTGGAATTATGCACAGAAGGAAGCTCAGTTGAAGAATTGGCAGGGGAGTTAGCAATAGGAGGAAGAGGAGGAGGATGCATCAGGAGGTTTACTGAGGAGGCTTCAACACGTGATTGGACAGTGTTCCAGGAGCTCTGCAAAGTTGATACTGATTGGAGCAACTCCTCCTTTTCAAAACCTGTGTCCAGATTTTCTAGTCAAGAATACATAAGAGTGATAACATTGAATATAATTGACTTACTTGAGTTGGATATATTACGGAAAATTCTATTATTCCTTTCTTTCCAAATACACCAAGCTACAGCAGGGATGAGAATATTCCACCCAATTTCAGATAAATCAAAAATGCATTCAGGTCTATATCTGAACATATCTTCTACATTACCAAAAACTGAAAATAAAGGTCTGCAGATAAAAAATTTCCAGACAGCTGTAGCAAAGGAGCAATGTATAAACAGATGAGAAGTGGTTTTATGACAAGTGTAACACATAGTACACAAGTCCTACCCATTCCATCCTTTTTTCCTCAAATTCTCTTTACTTAGAATCTTATTAAACACCAGCAACCAAGTGAAAAGTTTAATCTTAAATGGCACCTAGGCCTTCCATATTTTTGCATACAAGTGAAATCTGATGCCTCCATCATTTATGAGTTTATAGCATGAGTTCACAGTGAAGTTATAGTTGGCATTTGGGTTCCACAGAATTTTATCAGTATCCAATTGTAAATGGACCCCAGTCATCAATTCAGCAAGCTGATCAGCTTGTGTTTGAATTGTATGCAAATTATCAGAGATCTCGGAGATATGATTAATATTAAACAGTGCCTAATAGTCCCTCTTAAATTGTTCCATCACTCTCTTGACAGAAGCTTGTCTGTGTTTAACAAGTGAATACAACTTAGGAAGCATAAATTTCAAGGGGATGCCATCCCTCCATTTATTCTACCAGAAGATAGTGTTTTCCCCATTGCCAACTTCAAATGTAGTGAAACAGTTAAATATATTAAAACAGGCTTTTAATTGCTGTCATACTGGTGAGCACCTTCCTCCTGAAGTGTTGAGATGAGCCCCTAGCCAAGACCTAGAGTAATATCTGACTTTTGATAGAGAAGGCCATTTCAAGTTGGGTGTGTGAGTCAGTAGCTGCCATAAGAGCTTGCATTTCAGTGCTAAGTTAAAGTTCCTGAGATTAATTATGCCCCAACCTTTTTGTTCCTTAGGCCTACACAATACTGCCCATTTTACTAGATTATAACCTTTATTATTGGAGGAAGTAGACTTCCAAAGGAACCTACTTCTAAGTCGGTCAATTTCAAGTTCAACTCTTGAGGGTAAGTGTAATACAAATAAAAAGTAAGTTGGTATTGCAAATAAGACTAAATTAACAAGGGTTAATCTCCCTCCCAAAGAGAGGAATTTAGCCTTCCAAGATGACAGCCTACTAGAAATCCTCTCAATAACTGGTGACCAATCCTGATATGTGGCTCTTCTATAATGCAAAGGAAGTCCAAGATAGGTAATAGATAACTCTGCAGCTTGACATCCCAAAATGTCACAGTAGCGTTCCAGTAATGCCCCAGAAATGCCAACACCAGTGAGGGAAGATTTTTGAAAATTTATCTTAAGTCCAGAACAAGTCTGGAAACAACATAGAATTCATTTTATATTCATTATATTGTTCTTATCAGAGGAGAGAAAAAAGGATAGTGTCATCTGCATATTGTATATTCTTGACATTTGGGCCCCAATTTGGGAATTGAATCCCAGAAATGAGACCATTCTTAGAAGCCAGAGATAACATTCTATTCAGAATGTGAGAAACCACAATAAATGAAAGAGGAGATATGGGATCCCATTGTCTAAGTCCATTAGAAGTACTAAAGTATCCCTTAGGAGACCCATTTGCTAGAATGGAGAACTTAGCTGAAGAAATACATATATGGATCCAAGTGATCCACTTGTTGCCACAGCCAAGTCTCCTAAGTGAGTTTAGTAAAAAAAATCCCAATTTACATTATCAAATGCTTTCTCAAAATCTAGCTTGAGAATAAAACCTTGGACAGAAGCAACCTTCATGTAGTTTAAAGTTTCTTGCGCAACCAAGAAACAATCCCTAATGTTCTTTCCAGAAAGGAAAGCACATTGGGAATCATCAATTACATTATTAAGAACAGGAGTAAATCTACTAACTAAACATTTAGTGATGATCTTATAAGTGCTATTAAGTAAACTAATAGGCCTGTAATCTTTGATGCACTGGGCACCTTTCTTTTTTTGGAATTAGTGCTATGAAAGTTTGATTTATTGGTTTAAGAGCATCACTATCTTGAGAAAGGAAAAAGTTGTAGAAGAGACTCAACAGATCAGATTTCAAGACCTCCCAGAACTCCTAAATGAACACTATGGAATATCCATCTGGACCAGGGTATTTATCACCTAGGAGGTTAAAAACACTCTTTTTGATTTTTGTTAGAGTAAATTCTCCCTCAAGAAGATTAGGATTAGGAATTTTCCTAGACAGTAATGAATCTCAAAATAAAGGAACCTTACATTCAGTCTTCTTATTTAATTGATGAGTAAAGTGGTTTTCAAGTTCAAGGCTGATTAAAGAAGGGGAAGTCATGGAGATGCCATTGACTTGAAGAGAACTGATAGTGTTAAATCTTCTACGGCATTTAACCATATTATGATAGAAGGCTGTATTTAGATCCCTCTCCTTTAACCATTGTATCCTAGACTTTTGTCTCCAGTAGACTTCTTGCTCTAAGAGAAGGCTATGACGTTCATCTCTTAGCTTTTTCTTGAATTCCAGTGAATCATTATCTAATGCATAAGACTATGACATTTGATCTATAAAGAAGATCTGTTTCTCAATGTACTATAGTCTCTTTCTTCTCTTCTCCCTGATGGGAGCAATCTAAGTCTTAATATGTCCCTTAAGGTCTTTAAGTTTGAAAGCAAAGTGAGCAAAAGGGGAGTCTAAGTTGAAACTAGTGACTGAATTTTCCCAGTAATTGATGATAAACTCATGAAACCTCTTTATGTATAACCAGGATTTATAAAATTTAAAAGGGATAGGTCCCCAGTCCATAGTTTTAGTGTCAAGAGAGATTAGGATATGGTCTGAAACAACCCTAACCTTATCAACACATAAGGAGTCAGGATAGAAGTTTGACTAGTTAGGGGATACCAGAAATCTGTCTAACTTGACCATAGAAGGCTGGGTGTGGAAGTTAGACCAAGTATATTGACAATTATTAGGTGAAAAATTAATAAGAAGGTTGGTATCAATGAAATCATTAAAATTAATCATAGTAGGGGATAAACCAGGGTTTATAGAATGTTCATATGTGTGCCTAGTAATATTGAAATCCCCCCAATCACCCAATTCTCATTTACCAGATTACTCAAGTTATCTAGCTCAGAGAGGAAATCTTGTTTGAGTCTAGATTCACAGGGACCATATACACCTGTTAACCACTAATCCAGTCCAACCATGTGGTTCCTGAAATTGATTGAAAGACTAAAAGTAGCCAGGTGAGTAGATGAAATGTCAAAGAGTCTTCCATCCCAATCAATTAAAATTCCCCCAGATGCCCATTGAGTAGTGTGCCAATTACTAATTTTCCCTCCTCCCAAGTCCTGAACAAACTTGGGATATGCTTTCTTTTTATGTTTCACTAAGTATTATTATATCACTTTTGCTTATTTTAATAAATTTCTTGACAACCCTTTTTTTCCTACTACTTCCAAGTCCCTTAATATTCCATGCAGTAATAATCATTGAGACTGAGAGTACAAACGTAGAGATTCAAAGTTTTCCACAATATTAGACATGTCATCTAGGTTGACCAGGCCTAAACCCTGATCAAATCTTACTGAATTGAGAAATACTCTAGATTCACCCAAGGACTGTAAATTAATTCCAATATTGCCACAGAAGTCTTGAAATTACTTATATGAATCCCAAGTTAATGCATCATTAACTAGATGATTATATGAAAGGTCCTCTGACCAACTTGATGTAGAAGAAAAGATAGGAGAAACAGTGGGTGAATTAGAAAGAGGACATGATGCTTGTGTATTAACAGAGTGTGAAGAGGAGGTACCTGGTGCATGAATAGGTGTAGTTGGCTAAGATGAGGGAATGTCCCCAAGTCCAGAGTCCAGGTCATCTTGTTCCAGACAGTCCAAAATCGCGAGCACCTTTTTAATTTTGGCCAGAGTAATATTCCTGGCCCTGATTTCCTCATCCACAAATCTAGTAGTACCAGTAATCCCAAGATTCTCAGTTGAACTTGTGCCTGTGATTGGGGATTGAGAGACCCTAGATGGGGATGGTGAAATGGTGGGAGTAGGGAGTAGGCCCGCAGATATGGGAGCGGAGCTTGGATGGTCTGGGGAAGAAGAACTCGTGTTCCTGGTCTAAACATTCTTCCTCGGTTGAGATGCCTTACCGTTTCTAGCACTGCTCCAACCCTTGGTGTTTTTGAAAGACCTACGAACAGGGGGTACCCTTCTAGGAGCAGATGAAGCAGGTACACTGGTATTTTTAGGCCAAGGGGGAAGAGAGACAGAAGTTGTAGAGGATGAGGGGCATAAATCCCAGCAGTGCCTGAATTTAATAGGGTAGACTATCCTTCCAAAAGTAAAAAACCTAGTATCTGAGATTTCTTTGCCAGGGTGAAAGCAGATTTTCAATTTAGCGAAGCTTAGGAATTTTAGTCTATCTAAAGAGGTGTCCACCTCTAAAATATCTGCAAACTCAGAGACCATATGTGAGAACAAGTCTATGTTCCAGAGGTGGTGGGGTATACCCTCCAATCTAATCCACGTTCCTTCATCTTTTAAGGTGAAAACAACATTAGAATTGACTGATCAAGGGACATATGAGGCCAGTTAAAAAAACATGGTTGTCCGATTCGTTCCACTCATAGCCTGCAACTGTAACAATTCCACCTGCTTCCCCCCCAGTAACCTTGTCCTCAAGGTTGAATTTCGAAAATCGTTGATGTAGCTCCCAATACTTTTTCATGTTGCCGAATCTTCATCTTCATGCTCCTACTGGACCAACACTTTGATCGATGCTTGATTGTTTTTACACCTCATTCTACAGCCAAGGATGATAATGGGCTTCCTGTCAGTGGGTTCTTTTAAATTCATGGGGATGTTTGGAGGACTAATGGTGGTTATTGGTCCTACCTTCCTCTATAGCTGTGACTCGTGAAAGGTGGGGTGGATGCGAGAATTCGGCGGTAGTTGCAGCCAATGCGCTACTTGTCCTGTTCGATCTATGATTTGAAAGGGACCATGATACCTTGAGCTCAATTTCTGGTTGCCCCTTGAGATCACTGATCTTTGTTGATAAGGATGGAGATTTAGGAAAACCCACTCCTTGACTTGGTACTCCCTTTTAGTTCGATGATGATCAGTGAACTGTCTCATTCAATTTTGAGATCAAGTGATGTGGTGTTGAAGTAAAGAGAGACTCTGGTCTCTGGTCTTCACCTCTTGATCAACTGCTTCTACTTGAGAAGTCTTTGGAGCATAGGACAGGAGCTTGGGAGGTGGAACTCCATACAGGGCCTCAAAAGGGGTCATCAACGTGACTGAATGGGTGATAGTGTTAAACCAATATTCTACCCATGGAATCCATCTAGTCCATTACTTGGGAAGGGTTGAGGTGGAGCACTATAAGTAGGTCTCTAAGCATTTATTGAGAGCCTATGTCTATCCATCAGTTTGTGGGTAATATGTTGAGCTGAAACAAAGCTTGCTTCCACACTCTTTCCACAATGTGGTCTAGAATTGGCTGGTGAAGGTGGGATACTTGTCACTGATAGTCTTCTAAGGAATCCCATCAATCTCACAACTTTTGTGATGAAGAATTGAGCTACATCCTTAGTTGCATAAGGATGATTAATAGGAATGAAATGACCATATTAGGTTAATCGGTCAACCACCATTAAAATGATTAATTTTCCTACTGAAACTGGCAATCCTTCAATGAAGTCCATGCTAATTTCCAGTTGCTCTTGGGAATTGGGAGGGGTTGCAGTAAGCCAATTAGAGATAGATTATTGTATTTGTTTCTTTGACAAACATTGCATTCCTTCACATATTGTTTGACATCCTTGAGCCATTTCTTTGAGTACACATTAGACTTCATGTGTTGCATTGTCTTTTCAAACCCTGAGTGACCTCTAGAAGGGGTATCATGGAATTCACTAATCACCTTCCTTTTGAGATTTCCTTCATTTATTACTATTAGCCGTCCTTTACAAAATAGAACTCCATCCCTTAGCTGATATTTGTCAGCATTCAAGTCCCCATTCTCCCACTTCTTCACTAACACCTGATACTCCACTGAATTCTAGTAAATATTCTTAATGTCCTCAAACCATTTGGAAATCGGTACTGAGATGACCAGTAGATGGGAACTGTCATCCCTTCTGGATAAGGCATCTGCTATCCTATTACTAACTCCAGGCTTATATTCCACTACAAAATCAAACCCTTTTAGCTTGGCTAATCACTTCTCTTGTACGTGTGTGTGTGCTTGTTGTTCCATTATATATTTGATACTAACTTGATCCATCCTCACCACAAATTACCTCCCCAGCGGTAGGATCTTCCACTTATTGATGGCTATGAGTATTGACAGCATTTCCATTTCATAAGTGGACAGGTGGAACACTCTACCCTTAAATCCTCGACTCATGTATGTAATGGGATGCCTATCTTGCATAAGGACTACCCCCATTTCCAACCCAAATGCATCACACTCTACCATGAATTTCTTAGAAAAATTAGGTAAAGTTAGGACTGGGGCATGGGTGAGGGCTTGTTTGAGAGATAAAAAAGCCACTTCTACCTCCTCATTCCACTTAAATGCTTCCTTTTTCAATAATGCATTCAATAAGTGGGCTATTTTCCCAAAATCTTTGATGAATCTTCTATAGTATCTTACTAGGCCTATGAATCCCCTGAGTGCTTTAACTAAGTTGGGTGTTTCCCAATTTTGAATTGCTCTCACCTTCTCCTTCTCCACCTCCACTCTCTTAACAGTTACCACGTGTCCCAAGTAAGATACCCTATTAGCTGCAAATTGACACTTACTCCTCTTGGCATACAGTTGGTTTTCCCTTAGGAGATGTAAAACTGAAGTGAGATGTTGTAGGTGGGAGTTGAAGTCCAAGCTGTAGATAATTATATCATCAAAGAATATTGGAACAAATTTCCTCAAGAAAGGCCTAAAGATCTCATTCATCTGTGATTGAAAGGTGCTTGGCGCATTACACAATCCAAATGGCATCACTAAGAATTTATAGTGTCCACTGTGTGTCCTAAAAGTTATCTTCTCTACATCCTTTCCTGCCATCTTTATATGATGGTACACTGCCTAGAAATCCATTTTAAAGAAAACCTTAGCTCCTCCTAATTTATGCAGCAAGTCATCAATGATAGGCATTGGATGGCAATCTCTAATAGTATTTTCATTCAGAGCCCTATAATCTACATAGAACTTGTGAGACCCATCTGCCTTCTTGATCAGGAGGGCTGGAGAAGAGAAAGAACTATTGGTAGACTACATCAATCCCTTAGTGATATACTCCTTCACCTGCCTCTCCATTTCTTGTTTATGACACAATAGATACCTGTAGGGCCTGACAACTATGACCTTATTCGCATCTTTTAGGATGATTCTATGATCACACCATCTCTTTGGTGGCAAGCCCTCTTTCTTCTAAAAAACATCAGAGAATTCCTATAAGATTCTTACCAACCTAGGATCCTCCACCATTTCTATGTTGCAAGCTTGTATCTGTTTGATATGGACCACTGCCACTTGGTTAGCCTTCTTCAAACTGTGTGACATCTCCTTAGCATCAATCATTTGGAGCTCTTCCAATGTCCTTTCGTTCCACTCCACCAGATTCCCTTGCCATGTGAATTTGACATACATGGCCTCAAAATTGAGTATCACGTCTCCCAATAACTTCAACCACTGTACCCCAAAATAATATCACAATCCCCCAATGCCACAACATATGATTCTGGATTCACCACCAACCCTTCAATTTATATGGCTATCTTAGAGCAGATTCCTTCACATGGTATAAGATCTCTTGAAGCCACCATCACTCTCAATTTTCTTGTGGTATTGACAAGCAATTTGACATTATCAACTAATTATTTGTTGATAAAATTATTGATGCTGCCCAGGTCTACCAGAACTGACACCTTCCTCCTCGCAATCTTCCCTAGAACTCTAATGGGGTCAAGATTCGTAACTCCATTCAAGGCATGCATTGCAATCTGTGGCAATTCCTCAGAATCCTCATCACCTCCTTTCTCCTCCAATTCTTCCACCTCTATTTCATCTTCATCTGATAAAGACCCCTGCAACAAGAATAACCTCTTGTTCTTACATACGTGTCCCAGCTGCCACTTCTCCTTACACCTGAAACGTAGTCCTTTCTCTCTTCTTCGTTGCTCCTCAGCAGGAGTCAACCTTGAGAACTGAATTCTCTTCATTACATTCCCTCCACTGCTGAGCCTTCCACTACCCTCCCCCATTGGACCCTTCACTTCTTTATTATTTCCCCAAATTCTTTCTCCCCCTACGACCCCTGAACTCATCATCAACTTCTTCTTCACACATACTCTTAACTCCTGCAATTTGGCTAGAGATATTGCCATAGCTAAACTTGAAGGTTAGAAGTACTTGACATTTAGTCGGATCTCTCCTCCTGTAATCTCCTCACAAAGCAAGAGATTAGTGGCATTTCACTTAGACCAAAAACTCTAGTAGCTAGCAGATCAAATGCATTCAAATATTGTGCCATTGTGCCCGTTCGCTTGAGTTTAAATAGCTCCTCCAGATAATCCTCAAGCTGTGACTCCACAAACCTGGCTATCAATCCTTCCAAGAATTCACCCCAGCTAACGACCTCCTTCCCCTTCTTGAATGTTCTGAACCAGTGCACCGCCACTCCTCTCAAGTTGATTGATGCAACTGTCACCCATTTGACCATAGGAGTGTGGTGGTATGCCAGGAGCTGCTCCATGGTATGTTCCTAATCCTTCGGATCTGTCAACCCCTCAAACATTGGAAATTCTAACTTCAAATTCTTATAACGGGAACCTCCACCTTCAGATTGAGGGGATCAATTATCACTCCTCCTACTGACTTCTTCTTCTCCACTCTTGGCTCTCTCCATTGTGGCTACTACCAAACTCTCCACCTTCGTTTCCAAGGCTGCAAACTTTGCCTCTACCTTATTCTCCAACCTCTGCATAAATTCCAACATCCGATGTTCCAACCAGGTCTCTAAGGAATCTCCCCTCAGTGCCATGGCTTCCACCGTTACCAGACTGTGCTGCTCTAATACCAACTTGTCACCAAACACAACACTTGATATAGATTTGTGATAATTATGATGATAACAATGGGTATCTATATTGAATTATCAAGGAAACAAAGATATACTAGCTATTGATCTTTGTAAATGGATAACAAGGAACTAGAACATGGAACAAGGAAATGGTGGACGTAATTCAAAGTACGCCGACCCTCTAACATGAGTTTAGAGCTCAAGCAACAATGGTCAATCTCTCCATTGCATCTAGTCCCTTATTTATACCCCATATGTCTTTGGATACTTCTAGCAGCTGAAGAAGATGGTGAACAGTAGCGGGTTTCCTAGATCCTACACCGAGGCCACTCGCTCAACTACAGCCTGATCAATGATCCTGGACTAGCAGTTCTCCGGTTCGTTCCACTTGTAGCCTGTAATTGTAACAGTCACCTAATTGAATGAATATCGAACTTTTGAACCTTGTCATTACTCTATAAATAGGGTGAGATTGATTTTGATGGACTAGGGAAGAATGGTCATGTACTTATTTAAGAAAAATAAAATGAAGTAACTAGTCAACTAAATGGGTACGGTGATGTTGAGAGACACCCAGATACATGGATACATTTGAGAGTATTCATCTCTCAATGGTTTGTTACTATGTGTATTGATACAAATATTGACATCTGTTAAAATTGAGATTGAAACATCCTTTTTTAGGGAGAAACCAAGAAAGAAATACGAAGATCTTTTAAATCCAAGACTGAAATATGTTATTTTAGGGAAGTCTATTGAACACAGATACGGATATCCAAAATCTTGATGGTATTTGTGATTTAAATCATCATAACAGATTCCCTGAAACATCATCCTTGATAGTTAATAATTCATTACGTATAACTATGTGTTTAGGTTTTTGTTCACATTCAATTCATATAAATACATACAGTTGCTTCAAGTGAGACTTCCCTCATTATCCCATTTTTTGGGAAGATTCTTTGTAGTACATGGTATATAGGATTTAGATTTAAAGGTAGAGAGGCAAATAAATTAGGTTGTTTTGTTCTTATTTTTGTAGGAAAATTTTCTTCTTAATGTTGTATTTCAGTTGTAACTTCACATTGAGATATGTTTAGTAGGTTTTATCTTTTTTGAGTAGAGAATCCTCTTGGCCTGACCTCATTTAGGTCAAGATTAGTTCACTCTAGACTATCATGATGTATTATTTAAATTTTAAATTAAAAATCTAAACTTTAGATATTAATCTGCAATACACAAAATGTACCAATAATAAGGTTTTTTAGAGACTTCTAGCTTTGCAATTATTTTCTTTCTAATTGCTTAAAAAACAATCTTACTTTGCATAATGCTATTCTGTTTACCTTAAAAGCGAATTGTATATTATTATAATGTATCATATAAATCAAAATACAAAATGTAGGTATTAATCTCCATTGATTATAATACCCATAGATTAACAATCACATAGTTAAGAGTCTTCAAGAGTAGCAGTTGAACGTGTATGTCTTTTTTTAAACCTTTTTTTAGGAAAATGATGGGTTTCTTGTTAGCTTAACAAGAAGCATTCAGTGTTTATTATATTAGAAGTTTCGAAACGACTTGATTTTGATTCGTAAGTACATAAACAATATAAATCACTTGGTTGTAGGTGAATTTTTTCCCATACTCTTGAAATGCTTTAACCTTTTAGATTGAATAGCATACTATAATCTACATGTGATTAAATTTCATTGCAATGAAAATGCAATCCAATTACTATATTACCATCATCTTAAGGTCTTAAGTTTATTAAAATGTTTGTAAATTCAACCATTAAATCTAAAGCTTTAAACAATGGTAAGAATAAAACTAAAATTTATCAAATTAAAGTATGCTGTAGAACATGAAATAGATAAAATTGTAGTGAATTGTGATTTTTTTTAATATAAAAACTAGGTCTACTACATATGTAACCTACAACCTTTTTTTTTTAAGGTAGTAACAATAGGATGCATAGTGCTTTAGTTTAAATCTTTTTATCCCATGTTGATGATGCTGGCACAATTGTAGATTATGGATGAAACAGCCGATCATTTTTACATCACTAGTTGATCCTGTGAATCTTTACCAATGTTGATCATGTAGCACAGACTACAATGCTGAATAAAGACTATTAAACATGTGTGCCGGTGAAACAACTATACTTTATGTTTTTTTATTGTCATTTCCTAATTATTATATCTATAGGATTTACTTTCAGTGTATTCTAACAATAATATTGAAAGATAAATAGAAAGATAAGGGGTGTAAACTTTTGTATTAATTTGCTGTTGCATTCAGATTTTGTGAAGGAGGGGAACTTCTGGATAGGATATTATCGAGGTATTTATTCTAGTAGACATTTGTTTTTGTGCTAAAATTTAACAATATAGTCCACTTTAATTTACACATTTGAAGCATATGACTGTATCCAACTCGTAGTTCTTGAACAGGGGTGGAAAATATTCTGAAGATGATGCCAAGGTCATCATAGTGCAAATATTGAATGTTGTCGCATTTTTTCATCTTCAAGGTGTTGTTCACCGAGATCTTAAACCTGAGGTAAATTAGAGTGGATATTTCAAAACCTTAAGATTAAGCATGAACTTTCCTTCTGTATTGAAAAGATGGACTGAGTGTAGCTTAGAATGTCGACTGTTTTCTTCTGTATTATGCAATCATTTGATGTATCGCTAATGTTGTTGGATGGTTCTTCTGTTTATTCTCGACCCGGTATATAACTACAATCCATGCTTGATCAGAATTTCCTTTTCACTTCTGAAGACGAGAATTCCCAGCTGAAGGTCATAGATTTTGGTTTATCAGATTTTGTCAAGCCAGGTTCGTCTCAATAGATATTTTCCAGTTTCTTTAGTTTGTTTAACTTCCTAAAGCAGAACAAATGCTTTGTTCTATAAATATGTACATTCTGATCCTTCAAGTATATTTGCAGATGAAAGGCTCAATGACATTGTAGGAAGTGCTTACTACGTGGCACCTGAAGTTCTACATAGGTCTTACAGCACCGAGGCGGATGTGTGGAGTGTTGGAGTAATTGTTTACATTCTACTTTGTGGAAGTCGCCCATTCTGGGCTAGAACTGAATCTGGAATATTTAGGGCTGTACTAAAAGCTGATCCAAGTTTTGATGAACAACCTTGGTCATCTCTTTCTTACGAAGCAAAAGATTTTGTTAAGCACTTGCTGAGCAAAGATCCTCGAAGAAGAATGTCTGCTGCTCAGGCTCTGAGTAATTGCCATCTTTCTTGCTTTTGGAAAAATGATGATGTTATTTTACTCTCTTGCATTAGTTGCATACAGATTTATGCTACTTTATTTACTCAGACCATCGTTGGATAAGGAGTTCCACTAACATTAAATTGCCCCTGGATATTCTGTCATTCACACTCATGAAGGTCTATCTACGTTCATCATCTCTGCGGAAGGATGCATTGAGGGTTAGTATCAACATAGTGCTTATAATAATGATAACGCCATTAATTGTTACTTTTTGTTTAAGTGTTTCTTCTTTTCTTTATGTGGATGCCTTCTGGTGGAACTGCATCTAGAGATGTGAACCAGATGACCTTTTGGACTAGAGATGGCCCTAGTGATTTTTACTGATATCCCCATCACCACTATACATATTTTTCCTATCTAAATTTATTTCTAGTATACTGCCTTCCTTACAAATGTAATAACTTGTTATTTAGAAATCTATATCGTTCAGAATAAAAAAAAAAAACTGAGCAAATAGTACCTGTGAAGTATACTAGTTCCAGAAGAAAATGAATTTCCTCGGATCTTTTTGACAAATGACAATTAATTAGTTGTTCTTGCACATTTTAGCTAACAATATGTTGAAATAGATGGAATGAATACCAAACTGATAATGGAGTGTCTTAGTTTTTCATAAATCACTATGGTAACTGAACTCCGTAAATTTAGCAGTGCTTTTATCAACACCTGTAAGCACCTTTTCTATCAACACCTGTACCACACATTTTTGAGCTTTGTGCTACCCAGGACGTTCATCTACAAAATCTTGTATTTTTTCACATTTTCTACCCCAAAACGATGGGCTGCACCTCTTTAAAAGAAACATAGGAGATCAACTATTGGATGGATGTCCCCTGTCCTTTATGTAAAACTTTTCAACTCAAGTAGTTAAGAATAGCAGTTTGTTTGTCATTTTAATGGTCATTATTATTTTGTGTCGTTAAAGCTCTTGACAATTCCCATTTTGTTTTATTTTTAAATCGCAGGCTCTGTCAAAAACTTTAACTCTTGATGACCTCTTCTATTTCAAAGAGCAGTTTGCGCCTCTTGATCCAAATAAGAATGGTTGCATTACACTTGAGAATGTCAAGCTGGTTAGCCTCTTAAGATTAATCTTTCTAAATAGGGAAAAAAACTTTATGAAGAAGCTTTTCGCCTTAAATTTTTCCTGTCTGGGCAGGCATTGATGCAAAATGCAACAGAAGCAATGAATAACTTTCGTGCTCATGACCTCCTTGTCTCAGTATGTACATCATTGTTCACATCAAGCTGAGGTCTCAGAATGCAATCTTTTGCTTTTCATGTTTATATGTTATTTATTAACGGTACCAAATTTGCTATCTTCCATCTCAGCTAAGCGCACTTCAATACAGAAAGATGGACTTCGATGAATTCTGTGCAGCTACATTGAGTGTACATCAGCTTGAAGGTCTGAGTAGATGGGAGCAACATGTTCGGTGTGCCTATGAGATTTTTGAGAGGCATGGTAACAGGGCTATTGTCATTGAAGAACTTGCTTCGGTATGTTTTGGAACACCAATTTGCATCACGTCAAGAAACAATTAGTACTTCTTTTTTTTTGGTAAACGGTAAACTTCTATTAGTATTGCTCTTAGCTATGTAAACCACCACTAAGAGATAAATCCAGTCCAAAAATTACAAACCTCATGGAACACTGAACTCCAGACAAAATATCAGCCAATGTTCATATGATAAACATAAAGTTTCAAAAGAAGAAATACACTTAGATCACATGGATTAATAGAAAATTAATCAGTGTCTGAGCTACTCATCAGTAGAGACCAAAATGTTCTGAGGTTGGTCATCCACTGCTATGGCGATTTGTAGAGCAGATTGTGCTTACTCCAAATCCCAATCTTGTTGCATAGTTGCCACTGATTATAGAATCTCATTTTTTTCAAATCCTGTACCCAAATTTACTATCCAGCATTGCATAAGAGTAATAATATCATTGATAATCAAATTGAAAATTTTACTTGTTTCTTTAAAAATCATGTTGTTTCTTTCATTCCATACAGTCCAGAGTATAGCATGAATTAAAGTAGACCATCCATGTGTAGGAAAATCGAATTTCAAAGCAGGTGGGGAGGTAAATAAATCAGCAATTTTAAAAACTGCAGGGTTAATCGAATTTCATAGTACTAGAGATAAAAACATTTTAAATGGAACTAGCAAATGAACAATGAAGAAATAAATGAGTAGTCGTTTCATAATTACCATTACAGAAGATGCAAATCTTAGATCCAGTTCAACCTCTCTTACACAGGTTTTCTTTAGTAAGTATTTTGTTAAAAAGAACCAACCATGAGAAGAGTTTGATCTTATGGGGGACCCAACTTTTCCAAAACTCAGAAGACAGATGAAATCTGTAGCCTTCATCATTAAGAATTGTATAACTGGACTTCACAGTAAAATTATTACTGGATGTTGGAATCCAAATCAGACTGTCCTCTTCAAGGACTAGATGTATGTTACTTAGAATTTCTGCTAAACCATCTACCTGGGTCAGAATAATTGTATAATTATCATATACTGTGGAATTAGAAAATAAACTATCAAAATCAGACCTGAATAACTCTATAATTTTTTTGACTGAAGCTTTCTTGTGTTTTGCCTTATTGTACAAGTCAGGAAACAAATTTTTAAGTTTTTTCCCTTTCATCACCTATTTTTCCAGAAAATAGCACTATTACTACTTTTGACCTGAACTACAGAGAAACAGTTGACAATATCAAAGCACCCTTTGATAATCTGTCAAAGAGGAGAAGTTTTGCCTACTGTTGAGTTTAGAATGGCATCAGGCCATGCCCTTGAAAAGTATCTAGCCTTTATTAATTCTTTCCATTTTAAGTTGAAAGAATTAAATAGTAGCTACCATAATAATTTACTTTTGAGTGCCATGCAATAATTTCTCAAATTTATTATTTCCTAACCTTTTTGTGTTCTTGATCTGCAAATAGTGTCCCACTTAATCAAATGATAGGAATAGTTTGTTGATGAACCAGAATTCCACAGAAATCTACTTCTGAGTTTATCGATTTCTTTTTCTACCTTATTGGGGAAATGTAGTACTGAAATGTAGTATGTAGGAATAGCTGTGAGGACTATATTGACCAGAGTTAATCGGCCTCCTAAAGATAGATATTTTACTTTCCAAAGAGATAGTTTATTAGATATTTTCTCAATTACTGGGGTCCAGTCTTTATAGGTGGCTTTCTTGTAATGCAAAGGTAACCTTAGGTATTTAATTGGCAAAGATTCCACCATACATCTAAGGAATTGAGAATACCTGGTAATGGAGTAATCTAAAACTCCAATACCAGTAAGAGAAGACTTATGGAAATTTATTTTGAGTCCAGAATAAGATTGAAAACAACATAATATCCTCTTAATGTTTATTATGTTTTCCTCCTTTATAGATAGGAATATAATGGTATCATCTGCATATTGTATCTTTATTATATTAGGTCCTCTATTAGGGAACTGAATCCCAGATATGAGATTGTTACCTGAAGTAAGGGCTAGCATTCTGTTCAAAATATGGGTGACTACAATAAACAGGAGGGAAGAGATAGGGTCTCCTTGTCTTAACCCATTAGAGACTTTGAAATATCCCTTTGCTGAGCCATTTATCAAAACAGAGAATCTAGCATATTTGATACACATTTTAATCTAAGCTATCCATTTATTTCCACAACCTAAACCTTTGAGAGATTCTAATAGAAAGTCCCAGTTGACATTGTCAAAGGCTTTCTCAAAATCAAGTTTCAGAACATAACCTGAAATATTAGTCACTTTCATGTAATGTAATGTTTCCTGAGCAACCAGGAAACAATCCTCAATGTACCTTCCGGAAAGAAATGCACTTTGGGAGTTATCAATGATATTATTAAGAATGGGTGTAAATCTAGATGCTAGAGTCTTTGTAATGATTTTGTATAGGCTATTTACTAAACTTATAGGTCTAAAGTCTCTTATACATTGTGCCCCTTCCTTTTTTGGTATTAGGGTAATGAAGGTCTGATTAATAAGGGCTTAATAGTCTAAGTCTGAAGAATGATATAACTGTTGGAAAATCTCTAGGATATCAAACTTAATAATTTCTCAAAAGTGTTGGAAGAAAATCAGAGGAAAGCTATCTGGACCTGGAACCTTGTCTCCGGGCAGTTGAGAAATGTTAGTTTTTATTTCCTCCATTGAAAACATATCTTCTAAAACCTTTGGGTTCATAATCTTAAAGGGAAGCAAGAGATCCCAGTTTAAAGCAGGAATATTCTTCTTGGGCTTATTAAATTACCAAGTAAAATGATTCTCAATTTTTTTACTTATCAGGATAGGAGAGGATATCAGATTGCCTGTTATAAGAAGGGAGGAGATGGTATTAGTTCTCCTTCGACACTTTACCATATTATAAAAGAAGATTGTGTTTAAATCTCCTTCTTTAAGCCACTGAATTCTTAATTTTTGTTTCCAATAAGTTTAATCTTAATGGAAACAACTAGTACTAGTATCACATGAATGTAATGGAAACTATGGAACGAATTGGTGAAGAAATTATATTAAAAACGTAAATTACAGTTTGCTACCTAATTACACTTTACTATCTCGATGTTTGAGCAACTCACCATTTAGTACCTAACATTTTTTATGAAAGGTAAACCAGTATGCATTGGTAGATCTGTCAAGTGTCCACAACATAGATAGAAGCAGTACAAAAAGGTGCTCCTAAACACATTAAGAGCTACATAACGAAATCAGCCGCACTAGTTGCAGTGTACGGGACAGCAACAAGATCAAGTAAAAACCAGAATACTCAACTTTATGTAACAGTGCACTGCACTAGTTGCACTCCAGGTGTAATCTACGCTTGATATATGTTAGTTAATAGATGTAGTGTAGGAAGAATAATATTTAAAGAGAGCATGGCTTCTCTATGTTACACCCTTGGACATACTTGAGCTTACGTATTGTGTGCATATCTATACTTACATGGTAAATATTTTCAAATGAGTATCAGCCTTATTTATGACCCCATGCACCTTTTCCATTAAACTGTCTTATATTACTTCATCTGTGGATAACCCAAAACTTTGTATTTGCCAAGGAATTTAACGAAACAGCTATTGTCAGCATGTTGCATGTGTTTTCAGCAGCCTCCCGCTGGCAGTCACAACTTGTGCTTAGTTGCCTGTATCTTTTGTCTCCTGGCAAACTGCTTTGCTCTTAATTAAACCTTTAATTCCTTCTCAATTTCAGGAACTTGGTCTTGGGCCTTCTGTGCCTCTCCACGCTGTTCTCAATGATTGGATCAGGCATGCGGATGGGAAGCTGAGCTTCCTTGGATTTGTCAAGTTGTTGCATGGTCCTTCCAGCCGCTCCCTTGTAAGGGTCCAATGATCGGCTCCTTCATCTGGGTGGCGGCACCCTGCGGTTCACATTTAGCTTTGATTCAGTTATGAATGAGAACGAGTGAGATTTGGTATTTTGCCAGAGACCAGATTGCCTTTCAGGATGTTCAGTAGGATTGTTCCAAAATTACACTCTCGGAGTGAAGCATATGTATTGCAAGGATTGGCGTCGCAGTGAACATCAACCTCGGTCGTCTGAGTTGTTCGACAGCATGGATGTTCCATCTTCTGGTTTCACAAATTTCTCTCCATAGTCATAGTCCGTGAGCCCTGTATCAACAACGCAAGTTGTGTTGTTAGGAAATAGGTTACAGACAGTTTATCTTCTTGTTCGCACGAAGTCCAAGTCGGTAACTCTGCATTTCATTATCTCTGCCAGTCGCAGTGTCGAGAGAAAATAACAGAAGAAAAATCAAATTCATATATATTTTTTTTCTGACTGTACAAGGGAATTACTCTGGTAAATATATGTTCAATTACTAACCTTGTGTAATTGAGTTGATTACTAACCTAATTTATAACCTAATTTCTGTATTTTATAGCCTAATTTCCAACTACCAAAGGATCACCAATATGTTGAATTACTAACCTTGTGTAATTGAGTTGATTTTCTAATGTGTGTATTCTC
>JAMKQA010002733.1:0-39241 GCA_024699735.1 Posidonia australis
CACTGCTCTCCTTTGTGGAGAATCCTTAAATCTACCTTCCCTATTGTTAATTGCTTTTCCTCCTGCTGTTTGGGAAATGGGAAGAAGATTTTGTTCTGGGAACAGAAATGGAGGGACGGGGTTAAATTGAAATTTTTGCTTCCATTACTCTTCTTTATATGCAAATGGAAAAAAAGCATCAGTGTTAAAAATATACCATATATTCACTACTGATCTTAATAATTTACTAGATTACTCCATCATTTCTTCTTGTGATTTGGATGTCCTGATTTCTCAACTGGATTCTTTCTCTGAAATATTGCATTCCACTACCTTGGGGGTGGACAGTGATGCTATCACCTGGACTCCATCTCGCTCCTCTATCTTCACTGTGAAATCATGCTACTCATCATTGAATGATGGCGGACTTAGATTTGACCTCTTTGAGCAGATTTGGAGAACTTTTGCTCCTCTCAAAGTCAAACTATTCTCCTGGCTTGTCATGCATAACAAAAATGTCAAAAGAAAATTTACTCAAGAGAGGGTAGACTGGTTCACCTATGTGTATTTTCTGCAAATTTAATATGGAATCTAATAAGCATCTGTTCATGTTTTGTGATTTCGTCACACACATATGGCAGTTTTTTCTTTGTAACAGATTATACCCTGGATATTGTAACCTTGGGGACTTATATTGGTATAAACCTAGACTCATTTTCCATTTAAACAACTTTAACTGGTTTCTTCTCATCGAGGCCATCCTTTGGGTAACCTGGAAAGAAAGGAATGTCAGGATTTTTCGTAATATTTGTAAGCCTGTTTTTGTTATTATTTCTGATATTATCGGACTAATGGAGTATTGGTTAGAATCTCTTCTACCAGGTTTTGAAAATGAGGACCTGAGGAGCTCCGTGGCCTCCTTGAAGGCTGCCTGGGCAGAGAACTTTTCTGCCTCTTCTGATGCTCCTCCCACCTCCACTGACTCCATTATCCCGACTGTTGCTGCTGTCCCTCCTGCTGAAGCAATGGAACAGTAGTTCGCCCCATGTTTTTTTTGATAAAACATTATTGTCATCTTTGGCCGTCTGTAATATTGACAAGAACATTGCCTAATTTTGTTTTCATACTTCCTTCCCCTAGCCTACGCCTGAGGACTAATATCTAATACTAAATACTTACCTTTGTCAAAAAAAAAAACAATTCAAACGTGCATTTAAGAATCAGCTTTAGAAAAGAATACAAGAGAATAAGAAGAAGAGAGGAATGAACTAGAGGCTCTAAGGAATGAGGTGCTTCTATTAAGAATCACCTCATTTTGTACATGAAAGGACGAGATTGTCCTTGTTAGAATCCATTAATTATTTAAGTTAAATTATCCTTAAAATTACGATAATGCCATTAATCATTTGGTGGATACAATTTTAGATTGTGTAGATTGTGGGAGTATTGTTCCATGTTTATCATTACTATTATCATAAGTATTTATGGTGATTTATGATACTAATTCATGTATTTATGAATACATGTATCATTGTATGAGTACAATTTCATAATGTATGAATACCACTATAACCTGTATGAATACTATTACGATAAAGAATGAATATTGTTTGGATATAAATTGAATACTAGTGATGGCGGATATTTGTGGGATTTCATTCATGAAGCAATAAAATGAATACTAGTGATAGTGAATATTGTTTCCATATAAATTGAATACTAGTTGATAGTGGATATTTGTGAAATTTCGCTCACGAGGCAATGAAGGAGAAATTAAGTTCATAAACAAAGTCAAGGCACTCCAAAAAGAAGCAGATAAACAGGGAAAAAGAGAAGCTGAAACAAGAGAGATAAGGACTCTTGTAAAATTTAAAATAAAATTTTCAACATCCAACTGCATCCTAAATTTTCCTACTTTGGATGTTGGATACTCGGTCCATATGTAGACATGAAGGACAGACATGTAAGAAAGTGATTTTACTGTTCACTGCTTGATGGACTATTCATTTTTCTTCCTAGATTGGATTGGTTGTGTGCCAATAATTCTTAGAACAGATTCTTTGCCTTCTTCACCACCTTCCTTTTGTTCGTCTCTTCTTCTACATATATATCACCTACAATTCATAAAACTATTACTCCCTCTTTGGATGTAGAATAAGGAAAGTAGGAATAAGTAGAAAGAGATATTACTATTCTGATGGTATTACTATTCAATTTGAAAATAATTTTCTTTTAAAGATGAATAAATGTGTCTGATTTGGACGAAAAGTAGAATAAGTATCAGAATAAATGTTGAAATAAGTGAAAAACATGTAAATTAATAATAATCAACTCGATTATTAAGATATATATCTAGTTTAAAATATGTATACATTATATTATATATGTATTAATTTTAAGACAAAAAAATAAAATACATATATGTATGAGAATAACTTTATTTCACCTTTTCCGCAAAATAACTATTCTAGAATAAGTAAATCAGAATAAGAATCTCTATTCTATTTTTTAACTTGCCAAACTGAATTACTATTCCATTAATTTGACCTTTATTCCATTCTCTACTCTAAGATCCAAACATGTACTAGTATTCACAACCCCTATGGTACAAGAGATTCACATGTAACTGGCATAGATGATAATGTTAATATAACAAATTGATGCGATAATGAATCAATGTTTTGGTGAGAATAGATGATGATCGATGCATGATTGATGAATCGGTGTCGAAGTATTACTAGTGTCAACAAACGAGAAGGCACACTAAATTAAATTCCTTCTCACCTAGGATTAAGTTTCTCGTCTGGTAATTTATGGACAACGTCTGGGAATCTTGGCTCACGTTCATGCAATGGGCATCGGTCATGACATGCGACCTGCACGTGCACATAGAGACGTGTTCCAATGCAAACAACAGGGAATTAAGGGGGAGCAAAGCTACAGAGAGAGAGAGAGCTACGTGGGTTGGTATGAGTTCCACGTCCACGATTCTTCAGGGGCCGGTGCAAAAGGGAGCTTAAGGAAAAGGTCGTCGGAGGAGGAGGTAGAAGCGGCGGGCGGGGACAAAGTCGTCGTCCACGATTCTAGTTATCGCTCTCCAACGTGACCCGTGAGGAAAGTCCAGGCGTTAAATCAAAGCATGAGATTTATGGGACGAAGAAAACAAGGAAGGACGATAGGCCCCGGCCAGAAGTTATTTTAATGCCCACGGCCCCAAATGATCCACGTTCTCTCACATTTGGAGTGGAATCTGCTGCGCTTTGCTGATATTCTTTATTGGGGTCTAGAATATTGTTAATCTTAGGATTTGAAATAATCTAATGCAAGTGGGAAATGGGCAGTCATTAAGCTTGTCTGATTAACGTTGCCTCCTTTGGGTATAAAGGGCATCATCATGGGTGTGCTGGAGATAATTTAACTATTTTTTTGATGGCGTGTTAGAAATAGTCCTGCTAATCTCAACTAAATTACTCACTGAGAGTGTCGAGTTGGGCATGTAGACAAACAAGGTATGGTTGGCGGACAACAGCAGGCAACGAAATGTATTTGAAGAGTACTATCATGCCTTTTTAACGATAAAACTACTATATATGTGTGTGTCTCTCTCTAATAACATGGAGAAGAATGGGTTTTTTTATAAAATAATTTGATTCTATCCTATAATACGATTCCTAAGATCCTAACCCTGGCTTCTGGGACTTCGGTATGATTTTAAAAGAATAGGTACGTAACAAAGTATAATAGCCTAGTACAGTCTATTTTATACGTTCAATATATTAATTACCATGAAGCCGGCAATGATATATATATATATATATATATATATTTTTAGTACAACAAGAAGCGTTGAGGGAACAGTTAGGTGTCACCCATATGCTATTTAATTATTAGGGTCAAATTGTTGATGCATTTGGAAGGTTTTCCAAACGGATACCCAACTTGGAGTTGCCTTGATTGGAAGAGTAATTGACTGTATGGTTGAGAGCAAATGATCTCTCGTAGAAATTTTGGTTGATGGGTTGTATAAATATATCAGTCAAATTATCATTCGTGGTCAAAATTGCTACTATTGAATTAATAATAGAAAGTAATAATAAGAAAATGCATAAAAATAAAAATTAATATAATTTTTTTAGAAGTAAAAAAATCTTAGTAAATCTAAAATATTTGTTCCAAAAATATAAACAAACTTTTTTTTTAATCTTCTTTTATTCTTTTTTTAAGATTAGGTTGTAGACTTAGAATACAAACATTCATAAGCTAAAAGAGAAACTCACACTTGTAGCTAAAGAGAGAAGTTCATGAAAATTTTCACTAATCTATTACTAGTGGATTTAGGCTTCAAACTCTTGGCCTCCTTTATTGCAAGGGGACTATGCAAGTAGTTGAACTCATATGGAAAAACATTTTTGTTGTTTTATTTTTACACATCTTGATAGTAATTTGTTTACTTGCATTATGCTTAATTAGTTTCTCTTGCTATATGTTGCACAAGTATCTTATGTTTTTGAAGATTTTAATTGATTAATTAGTAGGTGACTTTAGTTAGTTATTTTTTAATTTGAGATTATGAAAATAATATAATTGTGCAAGTAATAGAAAATACTTCATCACCAATATCATTAGATTCTTACATGATGAAACAATTTCTAAAAATATATATTATTAATGATATTCATTCAAAATAAATGGATAAAAAAATCATAAGTTGGAATTACCCGTAAAAGATATAGAATCATGCTACATAAGCAAGGAGACAAGGAGAATAAAATATATACATGTAAATGTCTACATGTCATTCTCTAAACTATTAACTTACATCTGAATATCCACTCGCTACACGTACTTTCAAAAATTAACTTAGATAATTTTCTCTTCTTACGGCAGTATATAGATTATTGAATATGCATCTCTTATGACTTTCAACTTGGAGAAAACGATGCTTTCCTTGATTGAACTTATTGGTTAAAAAATCCAACTTGCAATGCAATAAAGTTTTAATTGATTAGATTTGAGATCTTTTAATTTGGAATAGAGGTTGAATGTGGTTTAATTTTCTCTTTTGTTTTCCTCACTTGACCAAAACCTTACACATTTATTCAAATACCACCTACCAAGAGCATATGTAGAGAATTATCTATGCTAATCGATGTTAATCAATTATAAATATCAAACATAGTATCACAATGTTTAGAAATTTCTGATTTTTGTAGCATAGTTTTACTTTCATTTTATTTATACAAGAACGAGAGGAAAAAAAAATAACCCTGACTCGTTCAACCTGGTTTAAAAGGATCTAATTCTAAAATTTGTATTATATAGGAAAAGATATGGGAATGGCCTATTCATATAGTAAATAAACCTAGATACAAGAAAATTTTTAATTGGTTGATGGACGGACTAATGTTTTTAAGGATCCCTTAATTGGAGAAGTTTCTAAGAAGTTAACTTTTGGATTTCTAGGTAAAATAATTAATATAAAACGCTAAAAGTTGTAACACTATTGTAAAAATATTAAATAAGAATTTAAAATCAACTTTTGTCACAAAAGATAAAATATTTTAACTTTAATGTGTTGTATAAAATATTTAATCATGATGTTCCAGGAAAAACTTCCTTAACACTGCTTCCATACAAATAGTAGATACAGAAATTGTAGATTCTAAAAACCTCAAACCAAAGAAGCTCCACTAAACTATCCTAGGCCAATCTTGTGGCTACAAATAATTTTCCTCATGGAAGTACATTGTGCAAGGTTTTTTTTTTCCCCTTTATTAAATAGCGTTGTACAAGGATCTTCATAGCATTGATAGATCATACCAGCATCCACCCTAGAGAGAAAATGCTCATGTGAAAGAATTAGCAAACGTTTGGAGGGAGAAAGTGGAAGGAGAGAGAGAGAGAGAGAGAGAACCTGAAAGGAAGCGGTACATCCATCAATCAGTCACATTGTGGGTAGTGCAAAACATAAGAATGGGATCTCATCAAACCCCACTTTTTTGTCTTCACCCAAGAAACCAACCTCCAAAAACATACAATTTCTTTTTCAGACAGTGAGGTAGCTAGGAAGTTCTCAGGAAAGAATATAAATATATATATGATGGGAGAGAATAATCGAAACCCCACTGGAATTATCACCACAAACTCAGCATCAGTACCACAGCAAAAGAACGATAACAAAACAATATCTCCTCCGATTCCTTGTGTCTTGTGATCTGCAGGCTCAAACAAAACAAAATGCAGTCTAAAATTTAATGCATTGTTTTGTTTGAAAACCCTGCATTAACTTTTTCTTGTTTACCTGCGCTTATTTATTATACATAAACATGCCATACAAAACAATCCTTACGTGTGCCTCACCACTTGAAGAAATAATTTCGTTCCAATATTCAATCAAAAGATTTTCGAGAGGTTGTTTGTGTCAGGGAGATTTCCTGAGAATAGTTTATTTTGTGCAATACGTAAGCCATCGCGTATATTGATTCTTTGTTTAAGTTGGATCGTCATCAAATAACCAAACCTTGATTCTTTATATTGAAATAATTTGATATAAGAAATAATGTTTTGTTCAATTTTTTAAAAATAAATATTTTTTTTTATTACAAAAACTAGTCACAATAATGGTTTCCAAACTGACCTTTAGGTAGTCTTAGAATACCAGTAACTAGTTTAAACCAAAACGATATTATTAAGTCTCAAATCTTACTAGACTACCAATTTTACTTTTTAAATTAGTTTAACTTTTGTGATATTTGATGTAGAAAAGTGCACAGGTAGGTGTCTATAGGTTTTGTTTCCTGTTGCCCGTTAGATAGAATCCATATGAACTATTGATTTTCATCAAATGCTTATGATATGTTTTGATTAAGCCTCTAAATAGAGTAGATATAGGACAGCCTTATCTATATCTTTATACTTTAAATTTAAATAGTAGTAAGATGGATATAGACCAACTTCCCTTACGATTCTACCATTACCTACTTCATCATTTTCGGTATAATATAAAATGAGTAAAATAAATGAGTAAGCATATATAATATTATTCAAACAAATATTTTAAGTATAAAGTATTTAAACAAATAACTAAAATCACATTCTATTACTATATATATTAAAAATTATTAGAACTTAAGAATTCATAATTAAAACATTGTGTTTGAATGTCTCATTACAAATTTAAATCAAAATTACTAAATAAATATATAAAACATTGTTCATCATTTTATAATTTTAGAAGAAAACTAAAATACAAAATAAAGTGATTAAAATAATGGAGATAGACGAATAAACAGGTGGTAAAGATATAATTATCCTTACTCATACATTATAAGAATATAAGTAAAATAAGTGATCGATAAATCAATAATAAGGTAATATTATTTCCATCCTTATATGTATAAAATGAGACGGATCAGAACAAGTAATGGATAAATACACTTCTCATTTACAGATCTAATTTTACTGATAAATTGAAAAAAAAATCGAAAACCTCACAAACTCTTTCCCCACCCTTTCTCAAATTGAGCATCCAATGGCTAAAATTGAGCACCTACAAAAAAAAAAAAAAAAAAAAGGAAACCGTGCTCTTGATAGCAAAGCACCAACTTTTTGAAATCAAAGTTCAAGCCTTCCAAATGTTCTTAAAATGCCTGGAAAAGAAATGGAAGGAAGAATATGATGGTATGGATTACAAAAAAAAAAAATTTGACTATAAAAAAAAATAAATGATGATATGTTTTTCCTTTTTTACATTAGATATTCACTTGAACTTATTCCATCTAGTCTTTACTTAATGTAAATTAAACTGCTTAGATTGAGTGGACTTCACTAAGAAATAGGCCTTACCGCCTTAGTTGATATTTGGGGTAACTAAATTCGCAGCAAGTTCACAACAAGCAAGAATATTTACGGAACATAAGCTACGGACATATTTGGTTCTCACTTGCACAAATGTGAGGAAGGAATGCAATGCTGTTGTTGCACTGATTCGTATGAAAGCGGACGTGATACCAACCTATATATATATTTGACACCTAAATGCACTGCACATCCAATAATTTAAGACCATCGGTTCATGTACATTATTATCCATTATTTTATATCATCTGTGAAACTTGTCGTATTATTCGTTCATTTTTTTTGTTGGGGTCATATAATAATTAATTGAGATTAATTATGTATGATTTGAGACAAGAAACTACAAATAAATTCTCATAAAAACAACCAGCAGAAAGGAAAATCGAACGAGAACATCCAAAAAGTTCAAAGAAAACACCAATGATTGAACCCGTGATTCCAACTTGAACCGTGCGCCCTGGACCATACACGTTACATCCATTCACATACTGTCTTATTCCTCCACCCACATATCCAAAACCACAGGCCACAATTGGCGAAGTCTTGAATCATCAATATTTCCTCCCTCTCCGAAGAGAGAACATCACATACTGTTCGTGGGCATGCACGTACCTCTCACAGATCTCTGCAGATCTGAGGAAACTAAAAACATGGTCTCGGATGGGCCGTGGGTCACCACTCCGGCCATTAGTGGAACTTGTTGTTGCACCAGATGGCCATCCACTTACAGGAAATTAATCAACACGGCTGGCCTCTTAATCCTTGCGTGCTCCATCAGAACCTTCTTCCTCCTCCTGAACTTGTTCTTCCAGGTGGTACGCAGCAACCTGCATGCATGCATGCCTCCCAACTTGCTCACCTCTCCTTCTTCACCGTCAAAACTTCCATAGTGTTCTAGCTTCTTCCCTCCTTCGTTCCCATGCCTGCCGGTGGTGGTGATATAATATTATTGGTGCATGCATGGCGTCCATCAAGGGAAGGACGTGGTCAGCTGACGGTATAATTAAATATATATACATATAGGAGCGGGACCTTCAGGGAAAGCATTTTACCCTTCGCCGTCATAATTAAATACTCCTTCAAATTAACTATTTTGAGTGAAGATGCATCATAACTGTTAGATATTGATCTAATGGTTTATATTGAAACCACTTATTTTGAAATAATGTCACTAGTGGTTTCTTTTTTGGAGGTGAATTTTTTCCATTTGTTATTTAATTACAGTTAAATATGGTAGTTATTGATCCGAATTTAAAATAATTTGATTTTTCGTTTTTGTATAACTGAATTGAATGCAAATAGTTATGATACAAAACGGTATTACGTTTTTAGTTTGATTTGTAAATATCTTATTGGTACGGTTACTATTTTGTTTTTTTGTATCAATGTTTCGTTATTGTTCTATAATACAATCTCGATGGGTTCAATTTGTTAAGAAATAATGTTTTACGGATGTTGTTATGATGGTAAATTTAATTTTTTATTTTGTATAAGATCGTATCGCGAAATTAAATTAAAACATTGATACTAAATGAAATAGTTACGAAATGTTAACACGAAACTAAATTGTTACAACAAAATTAAATTAGTATTACTGATTTGGACTCCAAACAGTAACACAAAACTAAATTGATACAATAGAACTAAATTAGTATTACTGATTTGGATCCTAAACGTCACAACCGGAAGAAGAGTCCGTCCAACACGACTACTTTCCGATGGCGCAACCTCCTCGTCCTCCTCTGGTTTAGAGCAAAACCCGAACTCAAAGCTGACGACCAACTCAGTGGACACTCGATCGGGCGGCAAGTTGGTGTCATTGGAGAAATCAACACTTTCCTCCGCTGCATCGACGTCATAGGAGCTCCCAATCTCCCCGGAGACCTCGACGACGTCCACGACAGTGTGGTCGTACCCGATGACGGACGTGGGGGACACGATCAGCTCGCAGACCACCAGCCTGCGCTTGGAGGAGGAGGAGAAAAGCTTGGCGGGGGCGACTGGGGATGGGATGGGCTCGAAGACGGGGAGGAGAAGGGTGTCGGGGTCGGGGTCAAGGTTGGTGTCCGGAATGGGAACCACGGAAGCGATGGGGATGTGGCAAATCTCGATTGGGATGGCCTGGGGGATGGCATAGGGGAGGGGTGGGCCGTCGTCCTCGACGACGAAGCAGTAGTCCCCCAGGTCGTCGGTGGCTTCCTCCGGCATCTCGGGGAGTACCCATTGACGCGATGGAGGAGGGCGTGAACATGAAGCGCTCCTCGACGTCGCAGCCGATGAGCAGGCATCCAGGGGACCACGTCCTACGCGTTCAGGGCCTCATATAGGGCGCAAACCACCCACTAGTTCCGCTCCTTCGGTGCAGCGACGACGGTTGGTGTTGCTGCTGATGTTAAAGGCGTTCGGGGAGGGCAGCGGCATCCAGGGGAGTTGCGTCGGCTGGAGGCTGAGGCCAGATGTTTCACGGTGGGGCTGGTGGCTGCATGATGCAGGAGCAAGCGGCCGAAGGAGCTGAAGATCTACGGCGAGCACGGCTTCGGGTTGGAAAAGGTGTCGTGGATGGAGAGGGTAGTGGAATGACGACTGCTGTAGGATTTGGATGGGGGTGGGGTTGTTTTAAATAGATTTTAGGGTTTTGTTTTGGAGGAGAAGGTTTAGTTTTGTTTGAATTTTGAATTTAAGAAAAAAATCACAACCAGATTTTCTAGATATAAAAGTGATTTTAAGTGTTGAGGAAGCATGTAATAGATATCTCTCTCTCTATATATATATATAGATATCCATTTCTGATGGCGTTTGTTTTATTTTATTTTATTTAAAGTGTGATGGACTGTCGCAGTGATGCCACTGTTAAGTGCCCACTGTTTGGTTGTTGTTTGCTTTGTACCTCTCCATGCATGCAGCTCACATTCTCTCCTCCCTACAGTGTGTGCGTGGTCTTTCTTTGTAATTAAGTATCTGATGACACGACATGGGACTTTCCATCGATCAATCGAATCCGTTGAATTCCTCGACGGGTATGTGTGGCTTGATCTTGGGGTGGTGCTGTATTATATACGTACGTGGCTTTTTTATTGGATGTTGTACATATGCGTACGTACGTGCCATAATTTACTATCATGACCCTGTGCAGATATATCCCATATGCATGGTACATTTATACGACCCGGTAACATTGGATGCAAGTATCAACAACTAGCTCATTGAATAAGTTCTGGGCTCGAACGTGAGCCACGAAACTTGGCTATAGGTGTGGCACGTTGTACTTTTTTGCTTGGGAAATAAAGTAATTGCATGTACACGTTGATATATTGACAACCATGCTCAATTATAATAGAATGTGTGCCACTTGATGCTCCCTGATTTTATTTTTTATTGCAGATTAGCAATACAATGACCCTCCTCCTGGTGTCTGTATAAATATTATATTTTTTTGTAAGCCAAGGAATGAAGTAGAGTCGCTATCGTTGTTGCCATTCTATGCAATGAAGTCGAGACTTTTTGGGACAAGAAATTATATTTTGTACAGATCAATTGGAAGTAAAATATTAAGGTGTCATTATCCTTACATGCTCATTTTCATTGGTCTAACATGCTCATTGTCATAAGAGTCATCGTACAGGGTTAAAAAAAAGAAGAAGGGTGGATGGTTGTTGAGCCCTAAATGACATTATGGAGACAATTCCCTCGTACGTTAGTGATGATTTACGTTTTTTTTTTTTTTTTTGATGAATCTCGTTAATTTGTTGATAACATTTTGAAATGATGGGTTTTTGGAATGTATTGACAAATCATTCAAAAATGATAGAGTTTTAGTGTGACGCATTTAGCATCAATTTGGTAACTAATATTGTTTAGTCACAATAATTTTAGCTTTAGAGGCAAAAACAAATAATAACATAGTGTTGAGAGGAAATAAAACTGCCCTTTAACTTTAACATTGGTTCAAATTTTATACAATATGAAATTAAAATTAATTACTATTTCTAGTGAAAATAGTTGACTATTTCGTTTTTGTGCAGATTAATTTTCCTGATCTTAGGTTGCATCTGGAAACCTTTTTCTTATGCAGTTTTTTAAGAAAAGTTAATTTTTTGTTAAACTGTAATTTTTGTAGTTTTTATGGAGATAAAGAAAAGATTGTTTGGTTTGTAAGTCCAATAATCACTTATAAGTTAATCAAAGGACTATATTGTCCTCATACCGTCAATTGTCGCCCACTCATCCATTGTCCATCATCGTTGTCCACCTCATCTGCCACTGTCATCAGCCACCACTATTACTGTCGTCACCATCATCGACCACCACCGCCGCCGCCATGGGTCATTGGCCACCACCGTCGCTGCTGTCGTGAGTCATACTATCACTATCGTCGTCAACAACCACTGCTACCACTGTTGCTGGTTACACCCATCGCCGCAGTTATCAGTGACAACCATCATCGCGGTCCCCAGCCACCACTACCACTGTTGCAAGTTATCGACCACCACCATGGTTACCGTTACCGGTCATCACCACCCCACTATAGGTTGTCGGCCACCACTACTGTCGCTATCGTCGTCATCGATCACCACAATTGTTACCATCGTCTGCAACTACCACCATCGTCGTCATCGACCACCACTGTCGCTGTCGTCGCTGGTTGTCATCACAACAACCACCGTCATCGTCCACTACCACCATCACCATCGTTAGCTACAACTACCATCGTCGTCATCAACCGCTGTTGTGTCTTAGGTTGCATTTGAAAATGACTTTTCTTACGTAGCTTATTGAGAAAAGTTAATTTTTTTGTTAAACTGTACTTTTTGTAATTTTTATGGAGGTAAAAAAAACCTATTTAGTTTGTATGTCTAATAAACACTTATGAGCTAATCAGATGACTATATTGTCCTTACCATTACCACCAACTACCATCCACTCGTCATCGCAACGTTGCTTTCCATTGTTGTTAACCATCACCGCCACCGTTGCCCGCCGCATTTGCCGTCGTTACCATAATCGACTACCATTATCGTCAACGACGTCACCATGACTAGCTACTACCACCATCGTTGCAAGTCGTCGGCTACAATTACCGCCACTGTCATTGGCTACTACCACCATCGTTGTTGTGAGTCATTGACCACCATCACTACTTTTCGTCATCGGGCACCACCACCACCGCTGTCGTTAACCACCTCCATCGCTGTCATCAGACATCGTCGCTATTGTCGACCACCACCGCTATCGTCGTTGCCAATCAGCACCACTACCGTCGTCTGTCATTACTACCACTACTGTCGTTGGCCACCACCATCGCCGTTGCCGATAGTCGCCACTGTCATAGTCGTCGACCATCACAACCACCACCGTCGTCAACTATTACTACTGCCATCGTTGCTGGCCACCACCACCACTGCCATCGTTGGCCACCACCATCGTTGTTGTGTCTTAATTCATGTTGTAATTAAAATTAATTTCTAAATATATCATTAGAAAAACTATGATTAATATTCATAACTTTTCAAAAAACTAACATCCATTAACTTTTCTAAAAGTTATCTCAATAGCTTAAAATGAACTAAAGAACTACAGTCAACTTTTTTAGAAAAGTTCGATAAACTGGTTTGTTTGAAAACGCTTATTAGATAATAAACTGGTATGAAAAAGTGTTTCCAAATGTTACCTTAGTTCATGTTGTAATTAAAATAAACTTCTAAGGATATCATTTGAAAAGTTATGACTAATATTTATAGATTTTCAAAAAACTAACACCTATTAACTTTTCTAAAAATTATCTTAATAGCTTAAAATGAATTTAAAAGCTATAGATAGCTTTTTTTTTGAAAATATTTGGTAAGTTGTTTCATTTGGAAATGCTTAATGTAAAAAGTTTGGGTAAAAAAATGTTTCCTGGTGCTTTCTTAGAAGTATTTTTCTCTATTCCCATTAATTTTTTTTTTTTTTTTTTTGATCTTGCAGTGTAAATTAAAGAATTGAGAAGAATCAACGGTTTTACACAAAGATCCCACTATGTTCCTAAACTGCAATCCAAAGCACCATAGGTGCTAGTGTAAGAGCCATGTCATGTTTGTTTGTCCCTTTTTGATAAAAACAAGTTTGGTGACTACTCTTCGGAGGGGCAAGAAAGGCTTTTTTTCCTATGACTTGGAAAAAAGCTTAAATCAGAACAATATTTCATCTATTTAAACTAAAAATTTATATATCAAATAGATATTTATTTATTTTTTGCTGTCAAATACAATATGTAAATCGAAATCCATTTTTAAACATGAGAAAAAAGAACTCAATAGAGTAGATGTTTTTCGCAACATAGAAGAAAGGCCTATGCTATGATACACACACACACACAAAAAAAAAAAACAAAAACAAAAAGACCCATAAAAATAAAGTCCTCTGCCACCAAGCATTGCCCTACTCTTTATTTTTATAAGAATTAATATTCCAATATTACGATTCACTGTGACGAAGAGAAGGCACATCTTTCTACGTAATCAATTAATTGTTTTTTAATGGCATAGCTAATAAACTACGGTTCACTTTCACATGCATTGCTGTGTGGTGTCGTAAGTTATTCATAATTAATAACCTTTCAGGATTATACTTTAGTTGGGCTGGATCATATTTAAATCCAATAAGGGAAAGAGATGACACACCAGATCATATTTTAACAAATCACGTCTGCGTGTGATGGCCTTTCATTTGGTTGAGGAGTCGATCTCCATCCAAAAGTGGGAATTATAAAGTGGATTCAAAAACACCATAATTAGGTCTAACCATCCAACCGCGAACCAACAACTTCTTTCCCTAAATATTTGCAGGCCTTTTTAACCAAAGCGAGGGTGAAACGAAAGGAAAAAAGAAAACCCTCCCACTGGGTTTGCATTCCCTAGGAAGCTCTCCCCCGTCCAACTAATTGAGAAATGAAACCACTGAAGAGATCAACGTGGGCTTGGTACCATCTTCTGGAATCTCACATCGTATAGGTACTGCACTACTGCTGCTACCAAAAAAGCACACCATATTTGGCGTAGACGATGCCTGAACGTCCCAGGCAAGACCATGTTGGCAAGCGGAATGGAATGGTGTGCTTGTGGGGTGTTTTTTTTTTTTTTTTTTTTTTTGGGGTAGTAGTAGTAGTAGTGGTGTTAATTGTGGATTTGTATGTGTCAGACTCAGATTTGTTGCGACGCCAGTCACTTTCCATCGTTAGTGGTTAAACAAGCCTTTCCCTGTAATTAATCTGCGCATGGGTGAGACGGCTTTTCGATCTGTTTAACGTGGGACCGGCTACGTCTTCCTCATCACCGTTCAATGCTGGTTGCTATAACTTCTCATCTCCGGCTTTGTTTCTCTCTTGCCGGAGGGGAATATGAGGAATATGAGGATCCAGGATACTGGTGAGTAAAAATGGGAAATAAATGGGCGTCATTAGAAATAAACTGCATTTGGTGGTAAGTGTAAGTACTTGTGGTAACATAAACATGCACAATGAGCCAACTATTGAAACCGAGCATTCGTAACATCTACCATCCTGTTTAAAGATTATCTACTGAGTCATAATTAAACTCGAGAAGGTCAGATGGAGTCGATGAATACGGTACTTAACTAGAACAAACACATTTAAAGACTGATAGTTAGTAGTGGTAAAGATAGGTCACGAGATGTTTCCCACTTCTATTAGTGTTTTACAAATGAAATACATAATACTTCCATGCAGACCAGTGAAACACAAGCAAACACAACAAGATAAACCTCATGCATCCATTAGTTATAAAAGAAGTAGGTGGACATTTATGGTAAAAGAAACACAAAAATTTACACGGAAGGAGACAGGAAATAGGAGCAAATAAGTTAAGCTGGCAAAGTATTAAACAGGTAAGTGAGTGAGTGAGTGAGTGAATAAATGATTGAATAGATGGTTGGTACTTGGATCATGAGCAAATTAATGAGTTCAAAACATAAACACGCCCCTATCCTCTCTCTCGATCGATCGAGTCTTACCACCACCCTTTTCTCTGTTTCTGGGTCTTCCGTTGGTTCTGTGAACGGGCGTGATACTGTAATGGGTGGAGGGGATTGATTTCTTTAAAGTTCCCTCCTGTTAGGACAGCAATACCAACAACAACAATAATCTTCTCTGTTCTCTCTCTCTCTCTCCCATCCCACTGGCGGTCACCCTTTTTGTGACCCCCGGGGGCTCTGTCCTAGGTTTTTCGTTTTCCTCTTCTGAATATATATATATATATATTTATTTATTTATTTATGTATATATACTATATCCTTCCCCTCCACAACCAAGACAGGGAAAAAAACCCCACAAAACTACAAGAAAAAACAGAGAGAACTGGAGAGTAAAAATTGCATCTTTCTTTGCATGGTCATGGCCGGGCATGCTCTGTTTTAGATACCCAAATCACCAAATCACAGCTGGTGGGTGCAGTGGTGGAGGAAAGGGAGAAGAAGGAGGAAGGAGAGATGTGGGATCTGAATGACTCACCTGATCAGCTGAGGGAGGAGAAGAGGAAGGAGGTGGAGATGTCATCTGGTGCTGAAAAAGATGCCACCTTTACTGAAGCAGAGGCGGTAGAGGAGGAGGAGGAGGCGAATGGGTCGCCGGAGTCGATCGAGATGGAGAACGAGAATTCTGGGTCTTCTGCCATCGTTGTCGAGGCATCGGATGAAGTGGGCAGAGACGAGGAAGAGGAGGGGGATGGGGAGAACACCACTCTTGCCTTGAGTGGCACCAGCAGTGGCGGCGGCGGCGGCGGCGGTGGAAGGAGCAAAATCTTCGGGTTCTCGATCGCCAGGGGTGGTGGGAATGGCGATGACGTGACCTATTGCGGAGAGAGCGGTCCAACCATGGTCACCCACCAGTTCTTCCCCGTCGACGATTGCCGTGGAGAAATGGGTCCGACTGGCGCCCCCGCCACCGGAGCTGTGGCGGGTGCTCTGCTTCCACGGGCACAGTGGGTCGGGGTCAAATTCTGCCAGTCGCCAGATGCTGGTGTTTTGGCGGCCACTGCCGCCTCCGGTGGCGGGAAGGCGGCGGTGGAGGTGTCGCAGCCGATCAAGAAGAGCAGGAGAGGACCGAGGTCTAGAAGCTCCCAGTATCGTGGGGTTACGTTCTACCGGAGGACTGGTAGATGGGAGTCTCATATATGGTGAGTGGGATTGGTTTCTTTGAGAATGAAACTTAAGATTTCTGGGTTTTTTTGTTCTTTTGTGCATTTGATTGTTGGGTTTGGGGGGAAGAAAACCTTCTGGTGTTTTCTCAATAGCATCTGATTTGGGTGGTGTGTGTTTTTTTGTGATTTGCAGGGACTGTGGGAAGCAGGTCTATTTGGGTATGTGCTGCTATTTCTGATCTTTTTTTCTTTCTTTCTTTCTTTTTGCTGTTTCTTGGCAGGTATTGGGCTTTTTGTTGGGTTTTGTGATTTGGGTTTGCATCTGATTGCTGGTTTGCTCTTTACTGATTTTGTAATTGTCATGTTGGCTGTCGGTGGTGGTGGTGTTTGTTGCAGGCGGATTTGACACAGCTCATGCCGCTGCTCGGTGAGCCTTCTCTTTCAGTCTCTCTATTCCACTTGTTGAATTGAGTCCAGTCTCTTTTTTGAGATTGGCAGATGATTCACTTGCTATCCACAACTGGACGACTGAGTTCTTATGGATTTTTTTTATTTTATAGCGCTTATGATCGGGCAGCAATCAAGTTTCGTGGTGTTGATGCAGATATAAATTTCAGTCTTGATGATTATGAAGATGATCTGAAACAGGTATCTTGAGTGGATGACCCTTTATTGTTCTATATGTTTTGCTTCGGTGATGATATTTCCATACTAGCAAAACTGAGCATTGTTGATTGGGATTGCAGATGGGAAACCTCACCAAAGAGGAATTTGTTCATGTTCTCCGCCGGCAAAGCACCGGATTTCCAAGAGGCAGCTCTAAGTACAGGGGTGTCACTCTGCACAAATGTGGGAGATGGGAGGCTAGAATGGGCCAGTTCTTGGGAAAGAAGTACCCTTTCTGCTTCTCTCTTTTTCTTTTGGATTCCAATCGTTTCAATTCTACATTGAATTCAGGAAGTTTTAGATTTGACTTGCACTAGATTTGTTTGTTGAGCAGGTACGTTTATTTAGGACTTTTTGAGACTGAAGTAGAAGCCGCAAGGTATATACTTAGCAAGCAATCTTACGACAATTTTGCAATTCTTTGTCTGCAAGATGAATCTCTGAGCTTCTCTATCTCATTTCCAGAGCTTATGATAAAGCAGCGATCAAATGTAATGGCAAGGATGCCGTCACCAACTTTGATCCCAGCATTTACGAGAATGAGCTCAATTCTACAGGTCACTTATTGAGAGAGCTAATGAACGTCTGTCCTTTCACCGACTGTATTTCGTGCAGCTTTCCTAACAAATGTCTGCTTGTGTGTATGATGTTATAAACAGGCAGCAATAGTGAACACAATCTCGACCTGAGCTTGGGGAGTTCAGGATCGAAAAGGAGCAATTGTGAATCTATGGATGGTGACAACTCACCCACTATGGATCAAAGAGTCTCAATGTCTTTCGAAGTGGATTGGAGAGCAGATGCTCGGAGCACCAAATCTAAGGTATCCCTCTTGTGGTTTCTTATATCGGAATGTAGTTTGGAAGCATAATTTGAATGATCCTCTATTTTGACTCCGTTGTTGGGTGCATTTTATTGAGCATAACTCCACAATTCTATGTAGTTTTACCACCTGAAATAGTAGTGTTGCTCTTAAGATAATCAAGAAGCCTGTAAGGCACCAATAATCTGAAACTAGAGTTTTCCGTAGTATGATGACAAGCAGAAGCTCCCCGAAAAAGAAATCAGAGGGCGGCATCCTTACATCCAAGTCCCAGCTCAGGCTAAAGCTATTGAGATGCACAGCTACCAGCATCTCAGGAGGAATGGAGATACTACCATGTTTCACGTGGTACCCCAGCAGTTCAATCCTCCCGGTTATCATCATGTGGGTGAAGCAACTATCTTCTGTTTTTAGTGACAATTGTGTCTCGATTTTGGATACACTTCAGTCGAGTGATCTGGGTTCAATTTTGGGTGAATCATTGTTATCATTTGCAGCTTCCAAGTAGCAGCGATGGAGCAAGAACCGGCGGAGGCCTATCTTTGGCAATTGGAGGAGAACGTCACCATCAGCAGCAACAGCAACAGCAACAGCAACAGCAACAGCAAAGTAATTTGTATCATTATCAGCAACAGCAACAACTACAACAGCATAGGCAATCTACCTGGAGCAACGGAAGCGGTGGCAATTGGGCATTGTCGTCGTCGCCTGCCACCGCTGCTCCCTTGCCATTGTTCGCCACCGCTGCTGCAGCATCATCAGGATTCCCACCGCAGACAGTAAAACCAACGGCACCACAACCACCCAATTGGATGCAGAAGAATGGGTTCCACTCCATCATGAGACCCACATGAAAATCAATCCACCACCGCCATTTTCCGCTTTGGCCATTCCATCGAATCCCTCATTGTTTGGTTCATTTTTTGCACCCTACCCATCTTCCACCAATGCCTCTTGAATCTTTTTGTTCTGTTCACAAACATCACTGAATAGGAATCGAAATATTCTCTCACAAATTCACTGTTTCGTTCTAGTCTTGAACACAAATTTTACTTGTTCCTCTGGTGTTTGCTTGATGCAAAACCAAGAAGAAGAAAAAAAAAACCCGAGGAGATAATAAAAAAAAAACAAACAAACAAAACAAGGTGCTTGTTTCCATGTTTGTCTGCGTCGGACCAAAATGTGTGGAGTTAAAAGAAGAGTTAGAGGATTAGATCAGCAAAATCCAAACGTGGAATCTTTGATTAGAAATGTCTGATGTTACTGTTGCAGCCAGTGGACGGAGCAAATGTGTGTGTTGTTGGTGCTTAGATTCTTAGAACAGGGTGATGAAGAGTACATGGGGAATAACGCCAGGCTACTGGGATGACGTGTCGCCATCGACGTCCTTTGGATCAGTGTTTCACGGCCGATAGTGTCAGTGGGGGCAGGAGTGCTATAATGACGACAGGGACTTAGCCTCTCCCCTCTGCCCCCACTCTGCCAACGAGGGAAAGATGAAGGAAAAGGAAAGAATTCGTACGGAAGTCTACTGATGCATCATCGCTCAAGAAATCTCTCTCTCTCTCTCTCTATCTCTGCTCCGTTCCCCATCTGATTAATGATGTGGTCTGTACTTTTTGGTTGTTCGATCATAGACTTTGCTTAAGTTTTAGCAAGATGGTTACGGCATGGGTGGTTTGACCTCGAGTTAGTGTTAACGATCTGCACTAATCCGCTTGGGAGTGTGTATTGGTTTGTGTTTTTGTACTGCACTCGAGGAAATAAAAGGTTGGACGAGAGACATTTCTTTCATTTTCGTTTTTTTTTCTCTCGTGGGGGGGAGTGAGAGGGGTTTAAATTAAGTTAGTAGAAGCCTCTTTGCCCAACCAAATGCGGCAGCATTCGATCAGGTTGTCCTGAAAAAATCCACAAAAATTCAGATCGATCACTCACTCTTAAATTTGTGGGGTTCATTTCTTTGGTAGGTTCCTTTTTTTTATCGGTTCGTATTGAAATCGAAGGATTAGTTTGTGTGAAGGAAATTGAAGAAAAGAAAAATAAAGTCGTTTAACTTGAAGAGTGTGAAAAGTAAGAAAGTGAGATGGAAAATGTACATAAATGTAATGATTTTGAACTACCTTTTCTTTTTTTCAAACCAAAAACTTCTTTTCTTGTGTTCAGGTATTTAAAATGGTTTTTTTTTCGGAGAAATGTCCTTGAGGTTTTCCTAATTGGCTACTACTTGTATACATAGTATTCTTGATTTATGTGTATACTTTTCACATTAACTTATACTTTGCATGGTTACAAATTCTTTAATTAGTCATTATTCTCACTTTTAAGTTGTATTCAGTTCAGATTCTAGTTTATGGTTTTTCAGTGATTTCTTATGAGAAACTTGTATACTTTAATTGTTGACATCTGTTAAATTTACACAGTAGAAATTGTGTTGACTCCTATAAATAAGTTGATTCAGATTATGTTTATGAAATGATTAATGTCAAAACCTAAAAATATGAATCTGAATCAAACATAATACTATAGTTAAAATTTTGATGAAGAGAAAATTGTTGCGAGTGGTGGTTACATCTCTGGTTTTCAAAACATCATATTCTGACCCCCGTCAGTCCATCTTCTTACAATGCATGTAAGAGAACGTGTGATTGTCTCATCACAATCTGGATTGTTGATTTTACGTGCAAAGTTCGCTTGGTAACATATAAATGGCAAAAACTTTTCTTGGTGGAGTGGAGCATCAATTATGTAACTTCCTTACTTGTGATGAGGTGACATGGATTTTACATTTTGCTCGGTGATGGAACCTCTAGCCCCCGACTGAATGAACGAGGTTTTTTTCGATTAAAGAAAAATGGCACTGACGGAGTAGTGTTGACGCACTTTCACTGTGATGCAGATGATAACACCCTAAAAAATGATGTGTGATGGTGACGTAAACTAATTGCTTATGGAGTTAAAAAAGAGGAAACCATGGTGCATAGGAAGAATTCTCTACAAAGTTTCTTGAGAATGTGTTTGGGTGGAGGAAATCACATAGCCAGGAAACACTGCCACCGGTTCGGTTCAATAAAAGTTTGGTTCAAACAATACAGTTCAACTCAATAATATCTCTTTAAGGAAAGAAACTACCTTGTTACGTTTGTTCAACCATGAAATACATTAGCAGACATTTATATTCTACCATGGGGCGAACACATCACGTGCATGTTCTTTATTGCAGGAGCGTGATAACGATTAAATCTTAGTCCAGTTGGTAGAGCTTATAGCCTTAGATGTAAGATAAATATTTGCAGTAATTCCCTTTGGTGTGAATTGATTGCATATGTTTTAAGAGAAAGAGAAGATGAAATCGCAGGCTCATTTGGGTTTATGAACATAAACTAAACAACAAGCTTTGCTTCTGAGCTTATTAAGGTAAACAGACTAATTAAGCTTAGCAATGAGCAACAAACATGGAAGAATATGATAAAAACGGCAAAACAAAAAGGTACAGTCCTTGTTTCCTCTGAACTTTTGATCTTGAATGCAATTGGGTCTCTCCTTCTCCCACCTTTCCATAATGGATGGGTTCTCTTCCCATTTCTCCCAAGAGTCCCACTGTTGGGTGAATCCAGTCTCCTGGTAGTAGGAGCTGGTCACGAGGAAAGGTTGCAGGGAAGAGGCAAGACTAAAAGCCTGTTGCTGCCTTCTCTTTTTCCTCACATTCCCGTTTTGGTTCCTTGCTTCGGCCGCAGAAACCTCCCCAACCCTTTTTGGGTTCCCCTTTTTACAGAGCTGAGAGGGACGTGGGTTCTAGTCCGTTCCGTTGCATGGGGTTGGTTTCATAACTCACAAGGGTACGTCTTGCCTTCCAGGGTGTAGGCTCTCTTCCCCCATTTGTGTGTCCGACACCATGGCAGGCATAAGTCCAGCTATGGTAAATTTCTTCTGCCATGGAGATGAGGGATGGACCCCGCTATTCTTTTTTGTCCTTTTGCCAACCTGTGACCCTTCCTTGTTCTCATGATAGTGTGTCCTTCTTCTTCTACCTTTGAACTCTTCTCTTTTCTCTCTTTGTTTCTTGTGGACAACGGCCACAATGGAGTGCAGGAGGAGTGGCACTGTTTGGGCTTTGGTGTGGCAACTTGACAGTTGCATCCAAGAGTTGTTCGATCCTTGCTCTTTTTTTCTTTTTTTCCTTTTTTTTTTTTTTAAGGTCGGCGACGGTTAATGTGGGATCAGTCAAAAGTCAGATTTTATCAAGCAATTGATTTGAAGGCTTGTTTTTTTTTTTTGGGTTAACGGTAATCATTTTATATATATAGAAATAAAGTAGAAAGAGTATATTATCAAATTACAGACCTAGAGGTAGTAAATAATATCCACCACACAAAAGACACTGATGTTGCCGTTCTTCTCAAATCCTGAACCCAAAAAATTAAACCAAGAATGACAAAGAGAAAAGATAGTGTTAGTTACTCTGTTTGGAGAAGCACATTGTTCTCTAAAAATTCTATTCTATTCTTTCTTTCTCTCCAAATGGACTACAAAATGACTTGTATCAAGGTATGCCTATCCTTTGTTGAGAAACTGACTTTTAATGGAAGAATAGAAGAAAAGATATCAGTAAATGAAGTAATAGCAGGATACAAATGAGTCTGTAAGAAGGAGTGCCAAACTGCTGTGGTAAAAGCGCAATTAATAAACAAATGTTCTATTGATTCTTGATAACCATTACAAAAAATGCATCTGTCAGAGTCTGTCCAGTCCTTTTTACACAAGTTAACTTTAGTAAGAACCTTATTAAAAGTTACCAGCCATGTAAATAATCTGACCTTTAGAGGGGCCCAACTATGCTAGATATGCTCAAAAAATTTAGTTTTAGTCCTACCATCATTAAGAGTCTCATACCCTATTTTGACAGTATAGTTGCTGGTGGAATTTGTCCATTCCATAATATCCTCTTCCGGACGCAGCATAGTAGAATTAATAATCTCTGTGAATAGATCAGCTTGAACTTGTATGTAGTCCGAATCAACCAAAGAAGGGAGATCATTAAAAAGTTTGTGAAAGTCCTGAAAATAAATTCCAATTGTTTTCGCTATTGAAGCTTTTTTGTATTTGGCTATTTGATATAAATTAGGGAGCATATGATTTAATTTTCCCCCATGCCTCCAATAATTTCCCAGAATAAGGTATTATTATCATTATTGACATGAAAAGTGGTAAAGGTATTGAGGAAATGGAAGCAGGCTTTTATTTGTAACCAAATAGGGGATGCTCTACTTGATGAGGAATTCAACAATGTCCTTGGCCAAGATCTCGAAAAATACCGAGCCTTTAGGATTGCTTTCTACTTAAAAGAGTAAGTATGTGAAAGTAGTTGCCATAACAACTTAGTCGTTAAGGCTAGATTGAAGTTCTTGACATTGATGATACCCCAACCCCCTTGATTTTTGGCTTTACATAGACACGTCCATTTAGCTAGTTGTAGTGAAGAGGTAGAAGAAGATTTCCTAAGAAAGTTGCATCTGAGTCTATCAATTACTTGAACCACCTTAGCTGGAAGGTGAAGAACGGAGAGGTAATATGTAGGGATAGCTGATAATACAGAGTTTATTAACGTTAATCTGCCACCTAAAGATAATTGTTTTTCTTTCCATAGGGAGAGCTTTTTTGTCAACTTTTCTATAACAGGTGCCTAATCTGAAAAAGACACCCTTCTGTAGTGTAAGGGAAGACCCAAATATCTGATAGGAAAAGGGAAAATGGGGCAACCAATAATGCTAGCAGATCTATTGATGGTGTCCATAGGGACACCAATACCAGTAAGAGTAGATTTTTGAAAGTTTATTTTTAGACCTGAGTAAGACTGAAAACAGCATAAAATCCGTTTAATATTAATTATATTTTTTACTGTAGCGGTAAGAAACAATAAAGTATCATCCACATATTGTATATTCACAATGTGTGGGCCATCATTAGGCATTTGAATACCCGTGATCAAGTGTTGTTCCACAGCTAAAGAAAGCATCCTATTGAGGATATTAGTCACCATTATGAAGAGAAGAGGTGATAATGGATCACCTTGTCGTAATCCATTTGAGGTATGAAGGTATCTTTTGGGTGAGCTAACTAATATGGAAAATCGAACAGTGGAAATGCACATCTTGATCCAATTTTTCCATAAGGGACCACAAGCCATACCTGATAATGAATCTAGAAGGAAGTCCCAGTTGACATTATCAAAAGCCTTTTCAAAATCCAGTTTAAAAACATAACCGGAAATATTCATGACTTTCATGTAGTGAAGAGTTTCTTGAGCTACTAAAAAACAATCTCCAATGTTTCTACCTGGAATGAAAGCACATTGTGAATTGTCTATTATTGTGTCTAGAATAGGAGAGAATCTAGAAGCCAAAGTCTTAGTTATAATTTTATATAAACTATTTACCAGACTGATTGGTCTATAATCTTTCAGACTTTGAGCACATTCTACCTTAGGAATCAAAGCAAAAAAAGTTTGATTAATTGGGGCTAAAAGATCATACTCAGAGCAAGTATGTAGGTAGGTGAATACTTGCAGAATATCAAACTTGAGCAGGTCCCAAAATTTCTGAAAAAAGCCTAAGGAGAAACCATTAGGGCTTGGAGCCTTATCACCAGATAATGATTTGATATTATTGTATATTTCTTCAAGCGAAAATTCAGCTTCCAAGTTCTCAGGATGCTGAATCTTTGAAGGCAATAATAAATCTCAGTTTAATGGTGGAGAGAAGCCTCTAGGTTTATTAAAAAGCGAGAAGAAATGATCCTCCACTTCCTTGAAGAATACAAAAGGGGACATAGAAATGGCATTCTTAATTTTAAGTGAGTGTATAACATTTTTCCTTCTACGATATGAAAACATGTTGTGGAAGAAGGAGGTGTTCAAATTCCCCTCCTGAAGCCATTGGATTCTTGATTTTAGCTTCCAGTATACTTCTTGTTCATAGAGCAAGATCTGGTGTTCGTTAAGAAGATCCTTCTTGAGAGTCACTAATGTGTCTAAGAGTTGAGAAAATTCTGCCAAAGAATCAATCCACTTAATTTGTGATTCGATAGTTTGTAGTCGGTAATATCTTTTTTCTCTAACAGGTTTGATCCAGCCTCTGATTTGCTTTTTAAGTATTTTTAGTCTGTAAGCAAATCTAACCACAGGGGAAGAGATGAGGCAACTATGTTTGGAGGTAAGCCAACATGATTCTATAAATGGTACAAAATCTTCAATAAGCAGCCAAGATTTATAAAATTTAAAAGGGATAGGGCCCCAATTAGTAGGAATGGTATTCAGAGAAATTGGGATATGGTCAGATACCACTCTAGAATGTCCCTTACAGTAGAAATTAGGGAACTTGTCAGCCCAACTTGATGTAATCAAGAATCGATCAAGTTTAACCAAAGTAGGAGGAGACTGCATGTTTGACCAAGTGAACTTAAAGTTATTTGGAGAGATGTCCACTAATAGATTATCGTTGATGAAGGCGTTGAACAATTTCATATCAGAAGATATGCTGCTTCTTTTAGAATGTTCATTAGTGAACCTGGTCAAGTTAAAATCTCTCCCAATAACCCAATTGGAGTTAATCCTATTTCTGATGAAAAGAAGCTCCTCTAGGAAAATACTTTTAAGCCTATGTTCACATGGACCATAGACCCCAGTGAGCCACCAATCAAATGCATCAGAATGATTTCTAAAATGTAAAGACAAACTGAAAGAAGTAGGAATAGTAGAAGTTAGAGAAAAATTTCTATCATCCCAACCAATTAATAGTCCCCCAGAAGCCCCAATTGAAGGAAGAAAGGATCACTGATGGAGCAACCCAGCTCCCAGATAATGAAGAGTTGCATGAGAAAAATCCTCCAATTTGGTCTCACAAATTATGAGAAAATTGCATTTAGTAGTTCTTACTAAGTTATGTACGACACTTTTTTCTCGTCAGAACCCAATCCTCTAATATTCCAGGCTGATATGATCATGATTATAGGGAGGGTATAGAACGAGAAGCCAGGTTCTCAGCTGAGTGGGTATTATCCTGTAATTGAATACTGGATAAACCTTGATCTCGTCGAACAGTATCTAGGAATTGCCTAGCTTCTCCATAATTATGGAGGGAAATGCCCAACGATTTACAAAAAATTAATGAACTGTTCACAAGAGTCCCAAATAAGTGCATCATGAAGTAAAAGACTAGCATTTATATCAGAATGAGAAGAAGCTAAATTAGAGTAAGTAATGTCAGGATGTAACTCAACGTACGAATTAGAAGAGTTAACAGATGGAGAGTCTCTAATACCTGGAGCATGTACCGGGGTGGGAGGAAGGGATGCAACAACCATTTCCGATGGACCAGCCAAGTCATCCTTCTCGAGGCAGTCGACGACAACAAACATCTTTTTAAATTTAGCTAAAGTGAAATGCCTGGCTTTTATCTCTGCTGCCACGAAATTGGAGGTGTGCATCGAGTCAGGACTGGTCTCTGCAGGTAAAGGAAAATCCGACTCAGGATCAGCAAAAGTACTGGGAGTAGGTAGGAGACCCAAAGGATTTTCAAGAGGAGGGATGGCCCCCATGGGATGACTGCTCGAGCGAGTCCATACGTTTTTAACCCCCCAGAGATTCTAGAACCTTTGCCACAAAGCCAACCACGGTTGGCCTTGAAAAGACTTCCGGACAGGACGAAGCCCACTAGATCCAGAAGAGGAAGGATGAGACCTAGTAGGCCACGGAGAAAAGGTCTTGGAAGAAGGGTTAGATAGTGAAGAGTTATCGGAGCAAATATTCCAGCTTTGTTTGTATCGAATAGGGTATACCAGATTCCCAAAAGCAAAGAAGCGGCAGTCTGGAACAGCTTTGTTAGGGTGAACCCTAACTCAGACCCTAGCGAACCCCAGATGCTTAACAGAGTCCAAAGATAAGTCCACTTCCAACAGTTCCACGAAACTAGAAACCATGTGATGAAAAAAGTCAACATTCTAGAGATGATGCGGTATCCCTTCTAACCTAAGCCACGCCCCTACTTCCTTCAAAGTGTGAACAGCGTTAGAGTTTGGTGACCAAGGATAAAAGCAAGCAGATATAAGTTGAAGGGAGGCTCCATACTTGCGTAAGTATTCATTTCTGCATCTAGAAGAGGAGAACACCAAGAGAAATTTGCCGGGAGAGAAGTCTTGTACTTCTATCTCAGAAGAGTTTGGCCAACATGAGTTAAGATGATCAACCAAGGCCCTGCTTGGTTAGCTGAGAAGAGTGTGAGGAAACTATAGCACTCCTAGATAGAGTTAAAAATCGATCGCATACCGCCTCTGAAGGGGGAAATGTGGAGGGATAAAGGGTGGTGAGGCCAGCCATGTTATAGCGATGCTGGGGAAAAGAAGGAGAATCCTGAAAAAATTTGCAAATCGCAGCAGAGTGAGTCGGGACTTTACACTTGTAACAAGTTCCAGAAAATTTACATCTTTTTATCTGGTGCCCACGATGACCACATTTAAAGCATCTACCCGACTTACTACAAAAAATTACCTGAGGGGAAGTATATTTCTTGCGAGTCACCTTCGTCCAACCTTCAGAGGAAGTAGAAAAGTTTGGAGGGTTCAGAGAGGTGATTCTGGGATAATAGTGCGTACTTACTGGAGAAGAAAGGACAGCGAAACGGTTGCTTGTTTCGTAAGATAGGGAAAGAGGAGAAATGGCGGTGTCAGAGAAATATCTTTTGCCAGAGGAAATCTCAGTCTCAGGAGGCGTGTCAGTGTCAGAGATATCTTGTGATACACACGAAACCTCGCGCAGAGAGGAATAGAAGGGCTGGGGAATTTCTACAGTTGTGTGTGTCGCATCGGACAAATAAGTCTGACAACTTGGGTTAAAATTAGCCCGGACGTCGGCGGCTCCTAGGGGAGCGAAATGATTTAAAAAAGGCGAGTTAACAGCAGATTGAGGGGGAGAAGAATGATAAAAGGCCATTTCGCAGGAATTATCTGCGCTATAATTACTATAATTAGAAAAGTAATTGTCCTCAATATTAAATAAGGTGGCAGGCTTCGCGAGACTCGAAGAATCCCATGTAGAATTCGAAGCAGACTTAGAACCACTATCAGAATTGACAAAAGCAGGGGCAGTATTCCGTGGCGCGGAGAGTCCGACATTCGCCGAATTGCTAGTTAATGCCATGGGTGAAATTAATGGGAAGAATCGTAATCCAAAAAACGACGGTAAGAATGCCCCCGCAACCATTGAAAGAGAATGATGGTTAAAGACATTATTATCCTCATTAAAAGAAATATCATCCTTTGAATTACGAGAACAGTGATTTTCTACTGTGAAATTATCATAGTTAAAATCAAGATTAGGAGGAGCCAAGCTAGAGAAATTCCACGCCTGAGACGACAAGGCCGTCGTCAGCGGCGATGTGCCCCAGCGTCTTCCCCGGGACAAAACCCCCTTCCCGTCATCGAGGACCAATAGGTGAAGGGAGATCTTTTGGGAAGGTAAGAGGATCTAAAACCAGATCTAAAGCGGCGGGGAGCCAGAACTCCACGTCGCTTTGTCCAACCGCCTCAATAAGCGAAGATCCACAAAGAACAATGTCAGAATCGACCTCATCAGAACCACTTACTGATACTAAGGGTTTAGGGGAAAAGAATGTTGTTCGAAAAGAACAACGGAGGTTATTTAAACCCTTAATCGAACCAAAATCCTTCCGCAAAATACAAGTGGAAAGACAGGAAAAAGCATGAGTATGTAATGTTTTTGGCATAACCACAAGATTAACATTTAAAATAAGTCAAAAATCAGAACCTGGCTCCGCCATAGAGCTCCAAGAGATGCGAAAGTTATCGTGCAGAAACCAGGAGGCGGATAATCTCCCCCCGCAGATCAGGAAGTTCCATGATCGTGGCATATTCCCTGAGAAAGGAGAAGAAGAGGAAGAAGTGGGGGCGGAGTGGCGTACCTACGAGGTTTTTTCCCCAGAAGGACCATGGCGTCTACGAGACGCTAGGCGCCTGTGGCTGCGCGACGACGAGTGAAAGGGGGAAGGGATCTCATCCTCCTCTTCCAGCAAACGATCTTCGCTCAGCTCTCGCTCTTCTGATTTGAAGGCTTAGTAGGAGAGAATAAGTACCACATCTTGGATGATTGACTTAGGAACACTCAATCGATTGATTAGACAAGTAATACCACAATATCTACGGCGAACGACGCAAATTATTCCAATATTATGACTAAATGGATGCAAACTCAAGTGACCTCTTAGGTAACGACACATGGTCTCTAATTTCCACCAACGCTCCAAAGTCTTCAGACATCAAAGTTTTCAGACGTCATGCTTCGTATGTGTTGACAACTCACTAGATAGAAAGACTGAGGTACAAAAACTTTCATGACTCAACACTTGTTTTTAACGACAACTAGTTGTTATCACTATACCGTCGTAAGCCTACCAAAATAGTCTTCTTTACATCTTGTCATGCCTTGTGTTCCTCACAATGTACTTTATCACATATGGCTCTCCGTCAAAACTTGACACGTGTTTAGATCATCATTATTGGTAGACAAATTCCACAATGGTCTCGAACTACTACCTTCAGGTATAAATACACTACATTGAATGTAATAGTCGGAAACTTGGATCTTTCTTCATGATTTTGACACTCTTTACTTCCACTCTTAAAAACATCATATCTCCTTTTTCCGTCTTTAACTGTCGAAACGCCCTTGACCGGTTTACACCTAGTTGAGGTCATTTGATTCTTCTTCTTCTGTTCGCAGATTTTATGAATTAGCTTGAATCAACTCCAATCAGAACTGACGAGTAACACCGTGCAGGCCAGGGACAAGATCAATGATGATATTAGCTCTTTGTTAGGCTAATGAGTTTTGCTTTCGTAGGAGAGTGAACATGGCGAGATCGTTCCATGCTTGGTTTCGATTCAGCTCGATGAAAAGTAAAGCTTTTTTTTTTTTTTTTTTTGCTTTTGTAACTGAACAGTTCAGCTTCTCTTTGTAAAATATGAATTGAAGCCTTAACTGAAGCTGGACGACGTAAACAAGATGAATATCATCTCCTTTGCCCAAGTACTTAATAGCGATGCATTATCTGGTCTCCATTTTAATTGCTTTTTTGTACTATATTGATGACAACTTGTTTTACACGTACCTCTATATTAAAGACTAGACTGGGAACTACATTTTTTTCAAGTAAGAGGCCACTGTCCTATACTGGTTACACTTCACTGTCTGGGAATTGGTTAAGCCTCTTCTAGGATCAGTTTCCTTTACAAATAGCAAATAGTAGCTTCGAAATACAAATCTGAGCTTGCCTAAGAAGCTGAAATTTTGTCAGAATTAATTCCTATGGAAACGTTCCTAAATGAAATGCACATCTAGTAACTCATATGAGTATTGGCTCGTGTGATGTTGAGTACTCGGGCAAAAGCTTAAACACCCTCGGTTATCCATGATGCCTTGGAGCAACTCAAACAAACTAAGCTGTAACAACTTAATTATATGTTGCTCATTTCCAGCTACAAAGATGGTTGCAGTTTAAAACTTTGGAGGATCGACTTGTCATATCTCAATCAAGTGATTTCTGCTACCATAATCATGTCATTCTTAGCAACAAAAGGAAGCGACATGCAAACTTGGACCTCACTATTACTATTCTTCAATTAATTTTGGTGTAATGGTTGATAATATACATCACTGTGGAGATATATCAATCTAGATTTTCTGTATATATCTTCTGTGTTTCTTTCTTCTTAATAGTAATTTATCTCTGTCCTCAACCAATTAGGACTGTTTTACAACCACAGGATTTCTAAGCACTAATCTTCTTAATTGCTCATGAATGTGGCTCTGCTACAGTGTTCAACACATGGAGAAGCACTGTACCATAGCCTAGGACATGGTAATCAGAGTTCTACCATTCATCCTTTACTACTTCCTTAATGGGTGCTTTCATAGGATTCCATCTATGTGTGTACAGTAAAAAAACAGAGGTCCACTGATACCCACCAGTATTTGCACTACCGTATGGTAGGGTATAACTAAAAATGGACTTATCACAGCAGGGTGGTCCACAAAATTTGGAGGTGGATCTCTTCTTTCCAGTCATGTCCTCTCTTCTTAAGGAAAATCTTTAAGCCCTCCATGAATCACTCAAGGGAATCCAGGACATCAAATGGAAGATGTCGAACTCAATCGGGCTCTTTCTCTTTTCCCGTTCCTCTCAAAATTAGGAACTCATATGCCAATGCTCCTCATTGTTTATTTCCGTGATCTTTAAGACTTGTAAATCATAGTTTGAGAACAGTGTAGTCGCTCTCCACCATAGGAAGTACCATGGACACTGGACAGGTAAGGAAGAGGTGGGTAGGTGGAGGCCATTGGAATCAACGTCCCATTTTGGGTTAGAGAAACTGAAAGGTGCATATGCCAAACCCAAGTCGAACTGGCATTAGCGGCACAAATATTAATCAGTGCTTCTAGACCAAGTGTGTTTCTCTCAAATGCTTGAGGACGAGTTGGATTTTGACAGGACTCCTCATCCAAGTCCCACTTTTCCCCTAGCTGTCGTAGGAATCTAGATGGTGTGTCTAGAACAATTTTGGCCAATATCATCCCTTTAGGAAGTCTTTTCCACCTTCTAAGATTTGCTGAAAGTTTCATGGCAAAGCTTTTCTCTTTTGACATCAAGGGAAGGAGGGACTAAAAGACCCACCTGCCTTTTGCCTTTCAAGAAAATAAATTGCAACAGAACTGCGATTTGGAGAGAAGAGTCTCTCTGGTCATCCCACATGCTACAATAATGATAATGCTGTTGCCTGCTGCCTGTTGGTTTCTCTTTGACAGGTTCATGTGGTAGGGTCGGTCCCCAGCAATTTATTCGTTCATTCATTCACCCTAAGTGCTCCACCTATGTTTGCTTGTGTTGGCACAGACCAACAGGTTTCATGTGATTATCCCTTGTCCTTGTACCGACCAATCCAATTACACCGCTCTACAGAGTCAATTCCTCGGGGTTTGATGTGATACTGGGATATATCATTTACATTTTCAACCATCTAAAATGAGACCTCCCAAGATACATATGAGGGTCTAAGTGTGGTGTGATTCAGATAAAAGTTGAAAACATCTTTTATTGAGAACCAAAGTGGCATGTGTAGGTGATGGTTTGTCCTTCATCCGTCATCCAATTGAAAGCCGAGTGTGATGGGCTTATGGCCTAGTATCCGGTATCCCTTTCAGCTTTCGGCCTCCCACACCCTTTTGATTTGTGATGTCAAATTTAAAGCCCATGGGCTGGTTAAATATGTGGGAGGTAGAAAAGGCAGTTGCTGGGCCGAATTCGTACAATTATTAATATCGTAATTTACGATAACGCGATCATAAGTGCATATTAGAAATGCAGATGTCGTTTTCAAAAAATGAAAAACATGTACAAAATAGGATCCGCATTTATTTATTCACCCACTTTTACACTACATAATTAAAAAATAAAATAAACTTGCAAAAGAAACATGCTTGCATTGAATGCTCGACACTTTGACGATAAAAAAGGACCTACATCGGACCAGGCAAGTTCGGTCTGTTGGATGGTCTGTCCATTGTCTCAATTTGTTTGTATATGTTAAAAAGTGTTAAAATATATATATACACAAAGTTTAAAAGTTAAATAAAAATATTTTATTAATTTTTTTAATAATTGAAATAACAAAAAAATAAAAAAAAAATATTTAGGAAAAGTTTTACAAGTTACAATAAAATATAATTATAAAATTAATAGAGATTTATTTTATGATTATCATAGAAATCGTATCATCTTCTTCTCTTGATTAGTCGTTTTAGATAATTTGAAGTTTCCATCAATTTGTAGCAAAGAAGAATTTGTGTATATGCGGTGAAAAATTAGAAGGATTAGAAGTAGAAAATTTGTAACAATGGAGGTGGAAGTTTGGAACGATAAAGTGGTGGAGGTGGAACAGTAGAGCAATGGACCGAAATCGTGGAAGTCAGAGTAGAAGTGTAGCACTAACAATGCACAGAGAACGTAGAAAAGAATTGAGAATGTAGAAAGTAGAGAAGAATTGAGAAGTTATGAACAAATAAGATGGATTAAGGAAATATTTATAAGAACAAAAAGAAAAAAGAAAGAAGAACGAAAGAAAAAAATAAAACAATTGTTAGCAACGGTTGGAATTTTTCCAATCGTTGAGCTAGGCCCAAGATACGACTCTATGTGCCTGATACTGTGAACCAACTTGTCTTGGTTGGGGACCCCTTTTCGAACAATGACCAATGGTGTGGGAAAAATGAAAATATCGCGAGCTAGAAACCCTAGTTGTCGCTCCCGTGCTCTTCTCCGTCGGGCCACCTCCTTTGATTGGGATGCCTTCAAGGAGAGGCTCCTGGAGGAGGAGGACACCCCTCGTGCAGTTCTGACCCGCAAAAAGAATCGCAGATCGAGGAAGCGCCCCTCCATCGAGGACTCTGGCTGCTCCTCGCCTCGCAGGTAAGTATCGCTGGGGAGTTTTCCATTCCCCTTCCTACTGTTGGCGAGGGATATCTCCCCTCGTTGGCAGTGCGTCCTCATCGGTGGAGGACCTGCCCTCAGATTCGGTATTGTGATCGGGATCTGTCTTCTCTAGGCGGATCTGCTCATTTTTTCTGTTATTATGGTTCATTGAAAGTGCTGGTTTATGATAGTTCTTCGTCTTTTATTCCCTGTGCCCTTAACATTGCTTTGTATGTGGATAGTTTTATGCATATTAAAATTCTATCTATTAGCTGGTTATTCTGTTTGGCTCATTGTCATCTGAGCTTAGATCGGGCTCCGTTGTTGTCCGAACGGAGAAGCCTCTCGTTCTTCGTTTCGCTTTATACAAACTATGGCTCCGGCTGTTCCGCTGAGCTTCCTCCGTTTGAGGCTCTTGCCTCAACTCAGATCTCTGGTGACCTGGTTGTATCTGCCCACTTGGACCGATCTCTGGCTCAGTGTGTCACTCCGGTCGTACCCCCTTGTAGAAACTGCCTCTCATCTCCAGCTCTTCTCCTCTCCTTCTGACCCCATGATTCCCTCTGCATTGACGGTCGGTGGGTTTCCTCCGGTGGGTGATCGTCGGAAATCCTATCCCTACGCCTTCGTGATGGAGACGTCTGGTCTGCGAACCTCCCAAGACTTTGTCAGTCCCTTCAACGCTACAGAGTCTGTCTCGAGCTCTGTGTGGAATTACTCCGCTTTTCAAATTCCGATAATCTCGTATGATTATCCTAAATCCCAGCCTAATTTAGTTAAGTCTCCCCTCTCTCTCTCTCGGGGAGCGTCTTTTCGGATTCTTATTACGGGCCTGTTAGTGCTAATTCCGAGGAGGTTGATTCGGCGCCCCACAAAGCTTCCCTCGTGTCCTGTGATACGGCAGATTTACCCCTGTACTCTTGGGATTTCGGGCGCCCAACCACGCTTCTGACAGCCCACATTTATGTCGCCGCCCAACCACGTCTCACGCTCTCTGCCACTCGGTCTTGTGCGCAGACTTCCCACCTTCCACGATATCCCACTACAGTGATTTTTCTGAACAAATATTATTACGTACTTCTGACACTGAGATTTGCTCGGACACCCCTGATTCACCTACTCCCCCATCCTTAGTTGGATTGCGGTTCGCTCCTCTCGCATCCCCTTCTCCACCTGTCTGCATCTCTATACTGCAGAGCGAAGCCTCCAGTTCCCTTGAGTTGGAATCCTTCCCAACTCCCTCTTTTCTCCCTTTGGGCGACTGGAAGGTGGTATCCAAGAAGAAGCTCGTGTCTCCTCTGGTACGTTTTTGCTGTCTCTCTGGTAGATGTTTCTCCTGTGGCCTTCGCGGCCACCAGATTAAAAAATGCAAGTTTACAGGGTTTTGTTTCAAATGCAAATCTCCTGATCATTCCGTGGCCATTTGCAAATTTCTTCAGGACCAATGCGCCACTCCCTCTGAGACCCTAGCCATGGCTAGTCGGTCACCACATTTTCCGACCATTCTGCCCCCCTCCACTGTAATCTGTGACCAACTTATGGTACTTTCGCGAAGTGCCATTGTCACACCCCAATCCCCACAACTTTCTATTGAAACCTTAGTTGACCACATCAGGGCTTTCTGGCCCTGTTCCTCTGAGGTGGAGGTGCAACCTTTCCCCCCTGGAAAATACCTATTAGTATTTCCGTCTTCTAAGATAAGAAACGATTATCTCAATCAGTTTGGAGCATCCCTGTTATCGATCTTGCCTCCTTTATACCCTGGTCCTCGAACTCTAATGCAGTGTTAACTTTGAAGGAGGAAGGGGTATGGCTCCAGCTTGAGGGTGTTCCCCACCATCTTTGGAACATCGATGTATTCCACCACATGATATCTGGTTTCGCTGAGTTGCTGGAAGTAGACCTTTCTGTGGACTCAGCCAAGTTCCTAGACTACTCCAGAATTAGGGTTAAGATTTACCCTGGCAAGGAAATTCCTGATGGCCGTTTTTTTGCCTTTAACAACTATGTCTACCCCATCAAATTTAGAAGAAGTTGGGATCTTTGTGCCCCCACCTCTGCCCCCACGGGCCCCTTTCCTGCCTGGCCTACAACCTCTTCTCCTTCCACCTCAGGACCTAGGAGTCTCCACCCTAGTCGCAAACCTTTTAAACATAACAGGGGTTGGAGAGGTGGCAAAGGACACAAGACCTCTAGGGGAGGCAAAAATGTTTGGAAGAGACCCACCAGCCCTGCCTTCCGCCCCCCTCTACCTCAGCAGGTATACTACCCACTCCCCCACCTATAGCGGCACCCGAGCAGGATCTACCAGCCTACCCGCACTCCTGCCCATCAACTGCACCTCAAAGTATGAGTGATGAAACCTCTAAGTTTGTGGAGGCAGAAATCAGGGCTCGCAACCTTTCCATGGCCAAATTCAAGAAGGTTTTGGTTGTCTACGACTGTTTGGAAAAAGATGACCTGAGTGGCCCTTCGGAGGTTGATTCAGAGACCTTCTCTACTTCTATCTCCTCTAATGATATGATGGGTTATGATCAACCTCTGTCTGGGACTGTATCATCTATTCCTCCCTTAGTTGCATCTGAAGATAGCATTGATAACTTTCTGGCGGATACCCTTAATTGGGAATCTTATAGTCAGTTTATTACTTTTTGTGGAAATATTGGTATTTCTATTCAATCCATGAATGAAGCTAAGAACTTTCTTAACTCTGTTAGATCAGAGCAAGAATTGCCCTAAATTGACTTAAATGTAAATCAAAACATTATAGAGAACTTTGCTTCTCTTGTCCTCCCCTTGACAATTAATGATAATTTCAGCTTGGAATATCAGGAGACTGGGTTCCAGTGGCAAAAAAAGGGCCATCAATAGTTTTGTTAAAATTAACAAGTGTAATGTCGTTATCATTAGTGAGACTAAGTTAGCGACCTTCACTAGCTATACTCTTAGACAGTTAGGTGGAGGTCTTCTAAACCAATGGGCGTCTATTCCCTCATCGGGGGCCTCCTTATTGGGTGGAATGATAGATTCCTAACACTGTTAAACTCTATCTCCACCACTTACTGTCTTACCCTCAACTTCACATCTTCAGTTGATGGCCTTGATTGGTGGCTTACAGGAGTTTATGGGCCCTGTAATTCAGCAATGAAAATTGCATTTCTTGAGGAATTAGATTCCTTAAGCTCTAAAGTGAACTCTAACTGGGTCATTGGAGGGTGGATTTTAACCTTACTAAATTCTCTCATGAGCACTCCTCTAGGCATATCATCACCAATGACATGAGACAATTTAATGCCTTCATTGATAAACATTTTATGGTGGATTTCTCCCCTAATAACTCTAAATTTACTTGGTCCAACATGCAAGTTCCTCCCTCCATGGTTAAGCTGGACAGATTCCTTGTATCCAGTGACTGGGCCAAGCAGTACCCAATTCCTTCTGCCTAGGTCTGGCTAGGGTCGTTTCTGACCATATTCTGATTTCCCTTAATACTACTCCACCAGATTGGGGCCCTACCTCATTCAAATTTTATAAATCTTGGCTCCACTATGAGGGTTTTAGTACATATATTGAAGCTTCCTGGTCCAGCTCCTTTAGGATCAGTACCTCACTCTCCCCTGTAACTAGATTTGCATACAGGCTTAAACAACTAAAGAAGTAGATCATTGACTGGACTAGGCCAGTGAGAAAGGATAGACGCCTACGTCTAATCTCAATTGAGTCTAAAATTGCTCATATTGATTCATTGGCTAAGTCCCAGCAGTTACAAACTCCAATTCTGCCGGAGAAAAGAGATCTTCAGCTTGAACACTCTTCCTTTGTAACATCTGTGCCTGGCTTTTCCATTTAATATAAACCATGGAATTTCTTGTAATTTTTGGTGTGTGGTTTATTAATGGTAAATCCAGATTGTGTTTGTTGGCTGTGGGCTCTCCTTGTGTTTTGTGCCCCTGGTTTCTCCCTTGTGGTATGATTTCTTTGATTAGTGGGTCTGTTCTGCTTTGGAACCCGTGTTTGGGTGTGATGCCCACTTCGGCTTGGGCTTGGACCCGGTCAAAGAGGCAACGGTGCCTGTGACCCTCTATTTTCTTCTCTCCGCGCCCGTGACCAGGATCGGTCCTCTCCGATGCGTGTGGGCTAGCGGGAGGGCTGCACGTCCCGTCCCTTCTGGAGCAACGAGGCTGACGGTGGACCGGCGTGCTTCAAGGGATGGTAGGCGCGGAGGTGGCTTTAAAGAGGAAGGCGGGTCGTGTGGGGATAGAGGGGAGAACCAGAGAGAGGGTGAGGGGGAGTGTGGAGGCTGAGGAGGAGTCACGCGTCGGAGGAGATCGCGCGGGTGTGGGGGAAGGCTGGTGCCGTGCACCACCGGAGTTGGAGGGTACGCGAGGCTCGTCGAAGCCAGGAACGCGTTTTCCTCCCGTTTCCCCTTCTGTTTTCCTCCATCAGGCATGTTTTAGGTTAAAGGACAGAATCATGGTTAATGCTACAAAAATCATGCAAAATATGGAAATATTAGGAAGGTGTTGAATCATGTGTTTGTGGTCATATGATGCTAATTCATGGTTAATTGGTGAGATTTTGCTAATTGTTGTGAAGCATGCTACAGTGTTGTCAAATGAGTCTTGTGCCTTTGTGATTTTCCATAGAACAGCATGCTTAATGGATTCATGTTTTGTTTGAGGGGTTTTGGAGTAAACTTGAAAGTCTACACCCCATGTTTTATTGGTAATTTTTGTGGCATGTTAGATAGGTCCGATCCTTACTCCCACTTTGGGGAGAAGAAAAGGCGAAGGTCGGGGAGATTTCTGCAATCGCAGAAATTCGGTATGCCGAACTGGATTTGGTATGCCGAAATGCTCCCAAGTGGTTCCTTGGACCACTGATTCGGACGATCGAAGCAGTTCGGTCGACCGTTCTAGCGGGAGACTGGTTTATCTGATAGGGATTCGGAATGCCGAAATACTTCGGTCGACCGGATCAGGGAATTTCGGTCGACCGGATCAGGGAATTTCGGTCGACCGGAACGGAATTCGGTATGCCGAATCTGGACCCTGAGCCATTATGGGAAATGTTTAGAAAATGTTGATAAATATGGATAAATACATGATAAATGTATGAAATGCATGGAAATGACTTGTGAGATGATGCATGCATATATGTTATTCTTTTTATGGTGTTTTCAATGAGATTTTGACACATGGCTTATGTGTGTGAATGTGGACCCATGTGAGGGGTGTTTGCATGGTACAATG
>JAMKQA010002735.1:0-33468 GCA_024699735.1 Posidonia australis
AATACGAGTGACCTGCCTGACAGAGAACTTTATGAACCTGTCTTACAGAGGAGATGGACTGGGATAAGGATGGAACAGTTAGCTTCAAGGAGTTTCTTTTTGCCTTCACTCGCTGGATTGGTATGGATGAGTTTGAAGATGAGCAAGATGAATGACGTTGACAATGTGCCCACTGCTGCCAATTGCCGCAAGAAAGTAAACCCAAATTCAGGAGCAGAATCATGTGGGAGGCTACCATAAAAATTCCGCAAAGTTTTATCATACATGTGCCTGTTTTATTACGTGATATATTTAAGTGACAGGATTTATTGTTACCAAAAAGAGTTATTTGTCTTTGATTTGAAGGATTTGTTATACTCAGCTGCTTTTGTAAATATTTTTATTTTGATAGAATTGGATGATCAGAGATGGAGAGCTGGTACTGGGGCTTGTATTCTACATTACAATTGATGGTCAAACGAAGAAATCTGAATTGATACTGGCAAATGATGCAATAATGAACTCCAGATTAGTTGTGAAAACATCATAAACTAATACTTTTTTCAGTCAGTGCAAATATGGATAATAAAACTCTTCTCCCTTATACAACATCCTCCTAGCTAGTCAGATGACACATATGGATGATAACACAAGGAAATTAGTCATGCTCCCAATCTCTGATACACAAGCAATACCTACAAGACCTACATATCACTACAAGGTTTGCCGTACCGATCATCATCACCATTAGAAGTACCAGAGGAATCAAAATTACCAGCACCCTCCTGTAAACTCAAAGAAGGCTGCCGGAAATCTGACCCCGAGCTGGACTCAAGGATATGATTTGCTAGTACCAGTTCTGGCTTTGCACGCCCAGCTCCAGCTAAGCTCCGCTGCCTCTTGATGGGTCTCTCATGTTCCGGGCTACCTGGCTGCGAACCACCACGGCAACTGGAATCAGGTGTTGGTGGCTCATGCGGAGGATAAAACAGGTTGTCTTGTGAGATATTATTTAGAATATCGTGTGCCTCCGGAGCATTAACAGCCTTATCTTGCAAGGGTGAGTCGGATGTTGGAGCTGAAGTGGAGGGATCTTTTTCTTCGGAATTCTTGCACTGGTCACTGGGGGTCTCTCCGAGCACTCCACCGAGTCTTTGCTGCTCTTCAATAATCTTTTTGAGATACTTACCTTGGGCTTCAATGCGTAGCTGCAGCTGTCTTTGAACCTAGATAAAAATTGACAGTATGAGGCATCTTGACAAGAGCTATCAGTTCCTTCATGGTCCTGCTTTGGGTGTCCATCAACATCACTAAAATTATACACAAAATTTTCATGTTCGACCTGTAGTTTTGAACCTAATAATCTATGATCAAATCATTCACTGTTACAGTGAGACAAGCAATGGGGAAACTATTCAAGGATAAAATTCCCCCACAGAAAGACCAGCTATTGTAGCAGATTAATGGCATAGAACTGATCTATGTCCGTGTTATGATGGAAATAGAAAATTCGTAAGCTTCTCCAAATAGCCTGCTCTAACAACGTTTCGGATTGCCATGAGAAAGTGCCAAGACACATCAGCGTTGTTCAATCTGATGTTCAAACCTTGGCCAGTTTCAAACGGTCAAAGAGCATATAATAACTAATTTCCTAGTTGAGATCAGGAAAAAAAAAATAGAAAGATCCCTACTTATAGTACAGTTGTTTTGTCATTTCTCAGATCTTAAAGGCCTACTGCATACATATTCTGCTATATCTTTATGGGGCTCTTGCTCAGAGGTGGTGGTCACAAATGAAAATAGAAGAAAATGACATGGTGCAAGTTGGACAAGCCACTCTGTAGATATTTTGTGATTAAAGAATGCCACTAGGAAAGATTTTATTTCCTCTTATAAACTCTAAAAATCCAATGCTTAAACATCCAACAAATATTTAAATTTAAGTTAGAATGAACCTAAGGACTCACTTAATTAGAAAGAACTCTCTCTTAAACCACTTATAGAGTTCATTATTTGTTCTTCATATGAAAAATCTAAATGGTAGCTGTTGATCTAGAATATTTTAAATAGCTATGGATGAAAATATAAGTCAATTCAAGACTTTTAACTTTACGATCTAACTTGCATGCATTCATCGGTTTCTTGTTAATTGATAAAAATGTGATTTCATGGATATCTTATTTCTTAATAAATACTTATCACAATCACTTGTTTTTGAATGATAAATATTATAAAAAATATAGATTAAATCTACTATTTGGATTTCACATTTGATGAATGGATTTTGAGATAAAAAAAAATAAATTCATGGTTCATAAACTTATTATTATTTGAAAATGTAATCCATAGATCTTAATCAACATTATCACATAGATATCAAAATCCATGTCATTTAGAAATTCCTTACATATTTATGCATATACAAATTCAACATTTTAAAGCAAACATCACTAAATTTCTAAGTAATAAGTTTCAAAATCAAAATCTATAAATCTTAGTCTACATCATAATACACATCAAAATCCATGTTATTTAGAAATACAACCTATAGATCTATTCATACACAAATTCGATGGTTCTTTATGAGTTATAACAACCTATAAAAAGTACATACTAAATTAGTACTTAGGAATTTCAAAATAAATTTTTATATACAAGCATTTTAAATACGGTTTATATTTTTAATCTAATAGTTAGATATTAAAATATAAAAAGTTATTGTTAAAACCTTAAAATGAGGACTACCCTCATTTGAAACCAATCCTATATATATATATATATATAGAGAGAGAGAGAGAGAGAGAGAAGGGGGGATCATTACCACTAAAGTTGACCTATGTAGGGAAAAATATCATTCGTGAAAATTTTTTCATCAGTACATGAAACACGATTAAGAATTTTACAAAGCATGATTTTTCTCAACATTTAGGTGATCCATAACAGACTAATTAAGTAATATGTCTTGATATTATTGATAATTACAACATAAGATAAGGTACATCAACTTTTAGAGATGTATTACCAGTCAAAATTTTATGAAGTGTGCAGCCACCACTAGATACATATCAATAAATATTCATCTAAAATTTGAAAACCCCTGCTCTCAATCACAATTAATACCCTTTTATTACTGATAGCAACAATTTATATGGTAATTAAAAGAGTATAATACCTCAAGTTGCTCATGCAACCGCTTCTGCACTTCCATCTGCAACTTCAATGCTTCGGTTATTTGCATCCCACTAACAACAAAAAGGAATAACTTGATATTACATAACTAATAGTGTAACATGCAGAAGGACCAGAAGAGACCAGAAGAGACCAAAGAAAATGGAAGTGGAAATATAATGGCTAGGGTTATTATTCCAATAAACAACACTTTCTTTGCACGTCTTTTCCAACCATTGATGTGTCAATGATTTCCGAAAAATAAATTTGTTTGCTTAGTCCATAAACATGTCAAAAAGATTACAAAAACATTTTCATTCAAAAAAACAAGAGAAGAGAACTAAAGCACATGGCATATTAATCTGAAATACAAATGGACAGGTGATCCATGTTTACTTTCAAATTTATTAAAACTGAATATATTGAAAGATAATTGCATGTCCCTATTACTTATAAGCTATCACATTATTTGTTTCATGAAGCACACATAGTCTAACTTCGTTATGGGAAGTGTAGTAAGATTTAATGGCCAGAAAAATTTTCCCGCAGATTTATCTGTCAGTGCAATTTGGTAGATGCATGTTTTATGTTACTATCATACTTCATACTTGTTTCCAACCATTCACAGACATATTTGGCAGTTTTTAGGAACTGATCACGATAAGAAGAATTTTATTGTATAGATGTAATGTTTGTACATCACACTTAACTTTTTAACTTCTAAACATTGCTTTCATTCATACAAGACCGTAGAAAGTGATAGCATAAGTTATGATGATGGTGCTGATGATATTTTAGTGTTCTGTCTAGAAGATGATATCAATTATATTCTACATGGAGATGTGTAAACTACTATTTCAATTCTTTAGTTTATATCTTCACTACAACATAAAGAGTAATAGCCGAAAACGTGGTTAGTCATCCATTAGTAGTATAGCAATTACCAAATAATTTGGTTAAGTGTTCAGGAGATCTTAACCACACTATGGCATACTTTCTGATCAGTATATGAAATATCCATCTTTCTTTACTTACGAAGAGTTATCCAAGCTCGATAATAAGTCACCATGATCCTTCTTTTCAGCTTTTGCACCTGCATGTTTCACAAGAATATGTTACAAACTATATAAGAACAATTATTGGTATCTTTTAAAAAGAACCATGACTGTGGAAAATGTATGTCATCTAACCATCAGATGAAGACTCTGGAAGGTACTTCGCAAGCCTGTATTTCTGAATATAGCACGATACAGAAATCAGAGAATATAATGAGAAGAAAGAAATAATTTCCATTCAAATAAAACAAAGGAATAATGTTGCAAAGAAAAAAGCCATCAGAATTGAGAATCTTGGTGTATGAAAATTACCTGTAAGTGACTTTTGACATGGTATATAGTTAATCCTTGCACACCCATGACTCTCAGGACACCTTTAGGAGTGGCTCCTGCAGTAGAAAGGAGCGTTACATGAGTATATTACTACATAAAATGCAAAATATGTGCCCTACTTTCACAAAGCAAGCTTGTTCTGGAGAAGTTTAGTATTTTGAATAAACAAAGCTGATAGTGGACTAAACCAGTGAAATAACCAGGTATATTACTTAATGTGTTAAACAATGTGAACACTTCAGGTAAGAGTTCTTGGATAGTATACAGTTGAGTTGAATGATGCACATTAAGGGGGCAACAATGAAACTACCTAGCTTAATCTAGAAGGGGATCAGTAAAACAGGATAAAACAGAAGAAGTTGGACTACTTATGGAAACAAAGTTTCTAAAAAGCATTTTATGTTCATTTAAAAATCTTTTTGATATGACAAAGGAAGCCCTTACTATTTATGATAATAATACATCCTTCTTTTCATTAAATTTAGCTAGACAGAAATTGGCACTTTTATATACACCTACATTCCATGAAAATATACCAGTGTATCTAACTAGTACAGGATGCAAAAGACAGTTGAGTCATTGTTGTAGGTCGCTGTCATGCTGCAACATCAACTATGAATTTGAAAGCTAGAAGCTAAGGAAGAAAGCACTTACTGTCTGGTCCACCAAGCTGTGCAACAGCATCCACAAAACGTTCATGTAGCTCCTGGGTCCATCGCAACCGTTGCCTTGAAGACAAGGGATTGTTTAGATTGTTCCCTCCATTATAAGAAACTACGGCATTTCCACTCATTTCCAGTTGCTGTTCTTGACCTTTTGGGTTACTAATTAAATCAACCCTAGAAAGAGGCTTTGGTTGATACATGTCTCATTATCTGAAAGCAGAAAATAAGAATTACCATCAATCTTCAATCAAAGAATTTTAGAACAGAAACACTCAGCTGATCACACAGAGATGCAGTTTGAACCAGATAAGGAACATAAACTACACAAAAATGCTACACGAAGAAGAGTCATCCCAAACCAGAAACTGGAAGTTTAACTTATTGCAGCATTCCATGGCACACAAACACTCATGCTGTTCAACTGAATCGTTGAATCTTCTTATTTAGTTACCATAACAAGTGGAAAAGCTATAACCACGTTGCATTCACATAATCAGGAAAATTTCAAGCTCAGAATGCATCAATATCTGCAAGTAAACGAGATACTAATTCAAAGTGAAGGTCTGCAATGCATGTCATCATCATATAATAATAAAAATACAAGGTTAGAGTATATTAAAGTTTTATTATCTACCAGTAAACAACCCAGCGATTCAAAGTAGAGAAAACAAACAGCCAATATTATTGCCAGTTCACCAATCTGAGACTGGAAAGTATAGGAAAGCCACAAGAACAAAAAAAATGGACAAATTATATCTGTGGCCTGGTTTGCTATTTCTGGAAAGCAAAGTAAATACGACTGATGCTATCATATCAAAAGCCATTATCACGACCTAACAAAGACAATCAATATCCCTTAAAGGCTGAAATCATATCAACTAGGCATTTATTTCCGAACTACCATGACTTTGGCCTGGAAATGGTATTCCATGGAGGAAACAGAAAGAGACTCCAATATGCAGCCTCTCCTCTATTCAACCCCAAATTATTAACAAAAAGAAGAAAATTCGCAAATCCCAAAGCATTGAGGAAAAACCCCAACACCCATCTTGCCTAAAAATAAAAACAAATACCAAAATTGCTAAAACAAGAAATCTGTGTCTGAGCAAGCCAAAAAGAGAAAACAACTTGGGCATCAGAGAACAAGCAACCTCCCCCATCACGCTCACTAATATCTATTAAATAAAAATAAAATCACATAAACACCTATTGACACTTGGAACCCCTACACAATCTCTCTCAAAAAAAAAACTTATCATACTTGGAAACCCAAATCCAAAACCCACCAAATTCAACCAACAGAAGCCTCCTACCCAAATCAACCCGTGCAACAACAGCCCGAAATGCTCGATACCAAGATCAAAAAAAAAAAATCCCACATCTCGATTCAAAGCCCAAACTCACTCACCACCAATCACCAACCACCAGATATCCTAACCATCTTCACAGCAAAATACATACCCACACGTCGGCCTCCCCGACTAGACAGAAGGATTGAAAGAGACAAGAAGGGTTTCATCCAAAAGACAAATCCCGACCACTCCCGCCTACAAAATCCAATCTTTCCACCCCACCAACAAAGAGCAGCACCAACAACAACAACTACAACAAAAGCTAAAAGAACACGTTTTTACTCTGTTCCTTACCGATCAGCGTTGGCAGCCAATCACAGTCTTCCACCTCGCCTCCCGTGGATGTAAACAAAAGTTGCAGCAGAGACAGCGAGAGAGCGCTAACACGAGCAGCGGTGATGACAGGCAGAGCCACTTTCTCTCTCTACTTTCCTTCTCTTCTTGTTTTTCCTTCTTCCGGGAGGGGAGGGAGAGAGAGAGAGAGAGAGCTGCCCGCGGGCAGACCTAGGGGTGCAAACGTGGACATAACGGCATCTACCTTTCCGTCTCTGACAAAAATATTCCGTCTCCGTTAGCCGTCGCTCTCGAGGCCTCGTCGTTGGGGCCCATTCCCTCCCTCCTCCTCTAGTTTTTAATTAATTACCCTCTGATACGTTAATGTCTCTACTTAACTCCACAAGTTTTATGTTAAAAATGGACAAGTGGGGGATTTCTTAGATTCTCTCCTTTTGTATGGCTTGGCGGGATTTTTCACTTTTTTTTTAGAGGAGATAGTAACATTGTCCACAAAAAATTGCCAAGTACATTAGGATCCTTTTCTTATCTACGTACAGACGTACAGTATGAAATGAAAAATAAAGTTGGTATTTTGGAGTTATTTTCTATACGTATGTATACTTTGGTTGAGTATAGTTGTTAAACTTTTTAGGGAAATATTAATAATAATATAATTGAATTTAAAATGATGTGAATAAAAATAATAAATAATTAACAACAAAGAGAAGAACAAGAATAATCTTAACTTTTGATGAAACAATATTAATCTTTTGACTTAAAGAAGAAAATTCGTTCTTAAGTACAAAGATTTTTCAATTTCTCTACAAAGATACGATGCCAAGATCTTTAAAGATACAAGTTCTATAAAATCATCAAATTGTATTGTAGTATTATATGTTAAAGAAAATGAAAATGGAAGAAAAGGAAGTTTAAGAGTTTTTTCCACTCATATCTTTTCTCAAAAGACAATAATGAAAAATATAAAGAGGAGACATTGTAGTAAAAACCTATTCTCATAATTCAAAGTCATGATTCCCACATTAAGAAATAATATAATAATAGAATGAAAGGATATTTTGATTTCTATGTAATAAAGATATATTAAATTTAATAAATAAAACTAAAACAATTATCTTCCAACATTCCCGCCAATTCAAAATTATCTTCAAAATGCAAAACAAACAAGATAAAAGAAAGCTAACTCTCTAGACTTGAATGTTACACATTAGGTGAAGGTGTCTAGTTGACTTGAACCTTCATTTATTATCAATTTTCATGAGTATTTTTAGAAGATAACCATTCGATTCTCAAAGTTGCGGCCCTATAACCACATTTACTATATGTGAATCTTCAAGGATTATCTGCAATACATTACCTTACCACATAGACTTTGATTCAATCTTAATTTATTGCAGCTCAAGTACTATCATCTTAGGAATAATGTTGGAGTCGCACTTCATAATTTCAATACTATGTTGCATGTAGCAATAGAATTTCCCTGATAGATATTTCATTATACAAGACTTTTTATGTACTTAAGTCTCATCTCCCTAGACGAAGATAAAATAAAATTCTCTAATAAACCTTTAGTTAAATGCTTTGCTAAGTTTTTTTAAAATTTCACATATTTAAGTGATATGACTTCAATATACAATTAATGTTTAATTAACTTATGTCTCAATTTTATTTGTTTATTTAATTTTTCATTTGTATTAGCTCTTTTAATTAAGACAATACAAGTAGTACTATCATGATGAATATAAATTGATGGCATAAGATTAAACACAATAAGTAAGTCTAACAATAATAATCCTCTAAGTCAATCAATTTCTGCACCAGTTAGGTCTAATAATATAATTTCAACTTCAATGATTGACCTAGAGATTAAAGTTTGTTTTGAATATTTTCATGATATAGCTTCACCTCCGGAAAAAAAAAACCACTAATAGACTTAACTTTAGTTGAAGTAGGATTCCAATTAACATCACAATAAGTTTCTAGAATTTCAAGATTACCAGAATAATGTAACACATAATCACTTGTAGCTTTTAAATATGCAAATATTCTATTTATAGCTTCTCAATATTTCTTACTAGGATTTATAGTATATCTACTCAGGATATTTACAGCACAAGCAATATTAGATCTTGTGTAATTAATAATATACATGAAACTACTAATAATCTGAACATATTTAGATTGAGCTACAGGAGAATCATCTTGTTAATGCAATTTTAACGCTACACTAATAAGACTACAAGTAGGCTTAATATTAGAGAAATTAAATTTCTTGATTAAATTTACAATATAATGTGTTTGAGACAAAGCAATTTTTCTTGAAGTTCTAATTATTTTGATTCCTAGAATCACATCAACTTGTCTTAAATCTTTAATATCAAAGTTTTTTGACAAATAACTTTTAGTCACATAGATCACATTTATATCAGAATCAAATATAAGTGTGTCATCTACATACATACACAAAATTACACATTTATCATCAATCATTTTGCTATACACACATCTATCATAATCATTGATAGCAAATGTAACAGAAGTGATAGCTTATCAAGTTTTTTATTCCATTATTTTGGAGCTTATTTTAATATATTTAAAGATTTAATTAGTTTACACATTTTATGTTCTTGACTACTAACTATAAAACCTTCAGGTTTATTCGTATAGATTTTTTTCTTCTAAATCATCATTTAAAAATATAGCTTTTACATCCAAAACTAGAAGTACTTTAATAATAGAAAGTTTGGTGACAGGAGCAAGTATCAAAATAGTCTTTTTTTTTTTCTAAGAAAATTCCTTAGCCACTAATCTAGCTTTATATTTATGGTTTTATTTTTTTCCCTTAAAATCCATTTATAACAAATTGGTTTGCTTCCTTTAGGTAAGTCATTTAATACTTATGTATTATTTATCATTATTGATTCCATTTTAAAATTTATAACTTCTTTCCAATATACAACATCTCTTGAACTAATGACTTCATTATATGTTTTAGGATCATATTCTACTAGATATGTTATAAAATCATTACTTAGATCTTTATCTTTTTTACTTTTCCTTATTTCTAGTTCTTGTTGAGTTTCAAATCTTTTAGTAGAAGATACACCAGAGTATGTAGAAACAAGTTGATTAGATTTTTCTTTCATAAGAAAAATATTTTTAAAGAATGTGGCCTCTCTTTGTTCAATAATTACATTTGTTAAAATTTCACTTATATCAAATTTTATTATCAAAAATCTATACATATATTGATTGTTTGGATATCTTAAGAAAATACCGTTTACAATTTTTGAACCAAGTTTTCTTTTCTTATTATTAGGAACCCCAACCTAGGTAAGACAATCCCAAATTTTAAGAGTTTTAAGATTGGGTTTTATTTTATGTCACATTTCATATAAGATTAAATCTTTTCCTTTTTAAGGTATTATGTTAAGAATTATACATGAAGCTAAAAGTGCTTCACCCAACTAATATTTAGACAATCTTGAAGTTATTAACATAAAATTCATCATGTTAGTTAAAGTTTATTTTTCCTTTTAGTAATAATATTAGATTGAGGTGAATATGGTGAAGTTAATTGGATATATTATTCCAAATTCTTCACAATATTTTTGAATTTCATTTGAAGTATATTCTCCTCTACTATTTGATTTTACTTTCTTTATTAATTTTCCAATTTGCCTTTTAACCATAGCTTTGTAAATGAAGAATTTTCTCGTAACTTCGTCTTTATGTTTCATATGATACATTTGACAATATATGGAAAAATCATCTATAAAAGTTATTAAGTATCTTTTACCTCCTTTAGTTAATTCACCATTCATTGCATATATGTCAGTGTAAATTAATTCTAATAACTCAGTCTCTCTATGTTGAACTGATTTAAATTGTTTTATAACTTGTTATGCTTCAACACATATTTGGTATTTCTCATGTTTGTCGTTCTGAAGTTTAGGAATTAACTCTAAATTCATCATTCTTCTCATACAATCTTTATTAATATGTCCTAATCTTAAATGCCACATATTACAGGCTTTAGTAAGGCACACAATAGGAGGAATTTTATTAATAATAAAAGTTTCAATATTAAGTTTGAATAAACCCTCATATATATATCCTTTTCCAATAAAGGAATCGAACAAACTAATAACAATACGACTAGACTCAAGAACAACTTTATAATGACTTAGAAATAACAAAGACATGCTAAGAATGTTCCTTCTAATGTCTCGGACATGCAATACATTATGTATAGGTAGGATCTTTGAAGAAGTCATTTTCAAATCAACTTGTCCTTTCCCTATTCTACATGTACCAATCCCATTCTCCATTCTTATGCTCTATTCACAATCCGTAACTTGATAGATAGAAAATAGGGAACGATAACAATAATCATGGACATTAGCTCTAGAATCAAGCCACCAGTCAAAAGAGTAATCGACTACATTAATTTCTAGAGTAAAGAAAACCCACCTATCAACGATCATAGAAGAATAAAAAATGCTAACAAAATCAGTAACCATGTACACCTTTAGAGTGACTTTAAAGGACTGACTTTGGTGTTTCCTGTCAAACATGTGGTAGCAGTTTTTTACCACATGATTGGTCTTCCCACTAACATAACAAGGTCTAGGCACAGAGGTATGGGATTTAGAGATCCTTTTTTTTGTATGAAAGTGAATCTTCTTATGGTGAAAATGTTATTTCATTTTCTTATGATAAGGCTTGAATTCAACTAGATGAGCCTTGATTGATAGCCAAGACTTAAGGATTTGTTAAAGACTCTAAGATTCTCTTCAATCCTAACTGAGGCAATAACATCTTCTAGTGAAATAGGACCTCTCTTATGTCTTAAGCCTCTAACAAAGTTATCCCAAGAAAGTGAAAGTTTTTCTACAATGGTAGAAATTAAAGCAGTGTCATTGATTTCTAATCCCCTCATCTTCATTTCATGGACCAAAGATTGAAGATCTAAGGTTTGCTCTAAGATTGAATTATTGCTTCCATTTTGAAATTCAAAAATTTTGTAAAGGAGTATCTCTTTGAATCTTCATCTTCTATTCCATATTTTTTGTCTAGTGCATCCCAAAGTTAACAAGCAGAAGAGGTAGAATGGTAACGATTATATAGTTGGTCAGACAAACCCAATAAGATGCAGCCATGACAAAATTCATCTAGTTCCTTTTCCTTAACCTTATCACTTTCCTTAGACGTTGATGAAATGGGTGTGGAGGATTCATCTGGAGGTGTACTAGTTAGGAGTGCTAAAATTTTTTTTTGAATTAGTAGAAATAACTAAAAATAATTCTAAAGTAGTTAACCAAAATTTTATTAGGTGTTGCCATCTCTTGAAATTATGGTTAGCAAACTTCTCAGGCATAAACGAAGCAAATTGTGCAATTTTTTTAAATAAATACATGTCCATGACTAAAAAGTTAATAATGAGTGGGAATGACACAAATCAATAGGTTAAGACTAAATAGGGAACTTGTGAACAAAACAATGCAAATAACACATTAATATCAAGATTAAATCCTATTTAGATATACAAATTAAAAGAAGTACAAATTTGTGCTAAAGATGTAACTATAAATTAACAATACAAGTGTAGTTATACAAATATAAACTAATGATAGATATAATCGATAAAATATATGCAAGTTGGTTTGGAGATATTAAGCACAATACAAAATGATATCAACTGATAATGCAAAATTTTCATAAAATGTAATTTATTTTTCCTACTTTTTAGTTTCTACACCACACCTTCAAAATCAAAATTGGATTATTGGTGTTATGGTCTAGAGTGTAAAACTTTGCTCTAAGCTTGTGGGTTCAAGTCTTAAAAATGTGTTTTTCATTTAACCCAAATCTATGTAGGTATCACAAGGATTAAGATGAAAATCTCACATTTCTTCCTATCAAGCTATAGAATTATTTTCTTTTAGGTATCATAGGGATTTATTTTTCTTCTTCAAGATTGTTAGAATTTTTAGGCAAATATCAACAATAATATAATTGAATTTAAAATGATATAAACAAAAACAATGAATAATTAGCAACAACGGGAAGAAAAAGAACAACGTTTGTTTTTTGCGAAGCGGGATTGATCTCTAAACTTGAAGAAAAAAATCCACCCTTAAGTACAAGGATTTTTTGATTCCTTTACAAGGATACAATGTCAAGATCTTCAAAGATGTAAGCTCTGTGAAATCTCTGAATTGTATTGTAGTGTTATATACTAGAGAAAATGAAAATGACAGAAGGAGAAACTTAAGAGTTTTTTTCTCTCGTATCTTTCTCCAAAAGACAATGATGAAAAATATAAAGAAGAAAACACACGTTGTAGGGAAAAATTGTTCCCACAATTTAAGTCACGATTCTTACATTAAGAAACAATATAATAATAGAATAAAAGGATATTTTGAAAGATATTTTGAATTCCATGAAATAAAGATATATTAAATTTAATAAATGAAACTAAAATAGTTATTTTTCAACATTCCCCCATAATTCAAAATTATTTTTAAAATACAAAACAAACAAAATGAAAGAAAACTAACTATCTAAACTTTAATACTATGTATTGGGTAAAGATGTCTAACTGACTTGAATCTTCACTTAGTATACGTAGATTTACACTCGAAAGCAACTATAATAGAATACACCTTGAACTAGAATTTTTTTGATCGAATTTCAACCTACTATACACGTAGTAGACATTATATCTTTTGATTTTTTGTATATCATATTACAACCTTGCACTTGTATTAATAATTTCGTAGACTTAGACCTTTTGTCACTCTAACATCAAAGTTTGTTCTAGCAATGGGATAGGGTTTTTTTTTTTTCCAGTTTCTTTTTTGTTTGTGCCTGATTTTTGAATGGATGGGTTGGGTCTTACTGTCGTTGGTAAGGCAGCTACCAGAAAGTTCTGTTAAATGTCCACTTTTGTGAATTTAGGTTCATATTTATGCACCAACTTTTCAAGAGTTTCTTAGAAAGAAAGGGAGAGTCAGCTGCGTACGTTTCAACTTGAATGGTTGTCTTTAGGTGAATAAATGTGTAAGGAAAGACATTGTGATTCAGTGGAGGGTGGATTAATTTGCTTTAATAGTTGTCTTTTTTGAAGGAGTTTCAACTTGAAGCTGTCCAGCTTTGAAATTCTAGACTTGCTTTGTTATGGAAGAACAATTGGAGATTACTTTCTACGCGCAATGCATTAAGGCTAAATATATGATAGAATCTGTTGGAGACTATCATCGTGACGGACCTGCCAACCTCTATCATATTCAATATTCACACCGAACATGCTAACGACGATAGTGCTGATGGTGATACAAGGTTGGGTTATACTAACATGATCGATAAGTATGTGTTAATTGTTGATCGTCGTATGGGAGTTTCGACGAGGTGGATTAATCAGAAAACAAGGTATGTTTTTTTCTTATGATTTTTCCTTCGTTTTTTCATCTATTTATAGTGGAGCTTCAACGTCTCCACCTCCCTCTGCTTTAGTAACAGCTCCCTGATTTACACTAGCTAATAACTCCGACAAATCATTACCACCATTAACACCATTTAACCACAACCGTTTTCTTCTTTAACTGTAACAGTCGGTGGTCTTCATGACCACTAGTCAACATCTCCTATATGGAGATGAAGACCATATACAAGTTTCATGCAAGGAGATGTAAATCTTTCACTTTCATTATTCGTGAAGTGTATAATATCAATTTCCACTCCCACTATTCATGAGAATGTCCTTTACTTCCACTTTTACTATTCGTGAAGTGTATCATTTCAATTTGTCATTCTCACTATTCATGAGAATGTTCTTCATGTCCATTATCTATGGAAATGTTCCTTAATCCCATTAAGTTCACAAACTTAATGAATTTTTCTGCTGTAATTTCCTTTGTCATAGGTCAGCAATCATATCTGATGTGGGTATGTAACACAGTTTTATTTCCTCACTTTTCACAATATCATGAATATAGTGATAATGTATATTAATGTGTTGTCCTCTTGTTGTATTTGCACCACTATGTACCAGACTTATTGCCGCTTGGTTATCACAATACATTTTTATTAGAACATTTATCAAATTAAGATTTAAATCATTTATAAATCTCCTGATCTAAACAGTGTGTGATGCAGCTGCACTACAGGCCACATATTCAGCTTCCTGTGTGTATTTCGCTACACATCCTTGCTTTTTACTTCCCCAAGATACAGCTGCACCTCCAAAGATGAATACATGTCCCGAAGTGGACTTTCCATCATCTTTGTCACCACCCAAATCAGCATCTGTATAACCAAGCAACTCAAGCTCATCCGCTTGATAAGTCAACTTATGATGCAGAGTTCCTTTCACATATTTCATTATCCTTTTTATAGCTTCCCAACGTTTTGTTCTGGAATTACTTTGATACCTGCTGACAACACTTACAGTATATGCCAAGTCTGGTCGTGTACACAACATAGCGTACATTAAACTTCCAACCACTTGAGCATAAGGTACTCTTAAATGTTCTTTCCCCTTTTTAGAACATTGGTCCTTACTTAATCTTTCCCAAAAACATATAGTGTAGGGATTGAGGAATAATTTTCAATTCCAAACCTTTTCAACACTATACGTAGGTATTTTTCCTGATTTATACTCAGTATTCCAGATCCCCGATCTCTAAGGATCTGTATTCTAAGAACATAAGATGCTTCTCCCATGTCCTTTATCTCAAATCTTTTGCTAAGTTCTTCTTTTGCGTTGTTCAACATGTCAATATCATTTCCAGCAAGTAAAATATCATCCACATACAAGGATAATATAATAAACTTGCTCCCACTTTTCCTGACATATACACAATAGTCTAATCTGTTTGAAACAAATCCCATTTCGACAATTACATCATGAAATTGATGATACCATTGTCTAGAAGCTTGTTTCAAACCATATATTGACTTATTTAATTTACACACTTTGTCTTCATGTCCTTTTACCTGATATTCCTCAGGCTGTGACATTTAAATTTCTTCCCACAAAACACCATTTAAAAATGCAGTCTTTACATCTATTTGATGTAATTCCAAATTTTAATGTGCAACGATATCCAATATAATCCTTATAGATGCGAACTTAGCTACCAGAGAATATGTTTCTTGATAATCAATTCTCGATTTTTGTGTATAACCTTTAGCAACTAATCGGGCCTTATACTTATCAATAGACCCATCAACCTTTAACTTTTTCCTAAATATCTACTTGCATCCTATGACCTTTTTGTCATTAGGTAAATAACATAATTCCCACACATTGTTCTTTTTCATTGAATCAATTTCATCATTCATAGCCTCAAGCCATAAATCTTTTTCCTTTGATTCAATAGTATCTTTGTATTTCATGGGTTCCGTGTGATTTTCCTCTATATCTGCTATTAAGCATGAAGACTCACAAGAATTCAAGTGATAATCATTCATCCAAGCAGGTTGAGTCCTTATTCTTTTGTTGCTAATAGGCTCTACCGGTTCAATTCCATCTTGAGTTTGTTCATTTTGATTTATTATTCCATCATTTCCATTTACAGGCTCATTTTGGTTTTCCCTTGTATTTTTCATAGGTTCATTCATGTTTTCTATATTTTGTTTCCCCTCAATCATAGGATTATGTTCCGGTATTTCATTGAAATAGTTATCTCCCACTACAAGCAGTGGTTCTATTTCATTTTCATTCTCTTCCTTTTCTTTTAAATTTTCAAGAAAAGTTGCATCCCTATATTCAATGATTCTCTTTTCTTTATGAAAAAATTTATAACCAAAAGAATTTTCACGATAATCTATAAATGTACACTTCAAGGTTCTAGAATCTAACTTATCGCTTAATTGACCAGGAATAAGTACATGAGCTATAGAACCCCATTTCCTCAAATAATGTAAATTGGGCTTAGATCCAATTTACAACTCATATGGTGTACTAGGTATAGATTTTGTGGATATACTATTTAACACATAGTTTGTTGTAAGCAAAGCCTCTTTCCAAAATCTCTTGGAAAGTCTTGAATGTGATAGCATGCTTCTAACAAAATTCATAAGAGTTCTGTTTTTCCTTTCCGCCACACCATTTTGTTGTGGAGTATAAGGCATTGTCATATACCTTTTAATTCCATGCATTTCACAAAACAGTTCAAATTCCTTAGAATTATATTCTCCACCTCTATCTGACATTAATACATTAATATTTCTTCCTAGTTGTTTTTCAACTTCTGAACTGTATTTCTTAAAACAAGTCAAGACTTCACTTTTATGGCTTATTAGATAAACATAAGTGTATCTAGAAAAGTCATCTATAAAAGTCACAAAGTATTCCTTGTGATCAAGTGTTTTAACATTAAGTAGACCACAAACATCAGAATGAATTAAGCTTAATAATTCATTTGATCTATGTCCTATTCCAAATGGTTTCTTAGTCATTTTTCCAACTAAGCAATTTTGACACTTATTTAATTCTATGTCATTTAGATGAAGCAACAAATTCATTTTTACCATTTGTTTCATTTTATGCACATTAACATGAACCAATCTTAAGTGTCATAATTCACATTCCGATAAGAAGCACAAAAGATAACCAGAAGCCACATCAATATTATTTATTTCAGTTCCAGATACAACAAGTTTGAACAGATCTTGTTCAGGTACAAAATTTCCCATAGTAAAGACCTTTTTGTCTTTTCCTATGGATACACGTTTATTATAAAACCTGACTTCCATGCCTTTCTTTACCAGCATGCCAACTGAAATAAGATTCCGCCTCATGTCAGGTGCATAAAGGACGTCTTTAAGTACCATAATGTTGTTCCCAAAATCCAAGCGGTAGGTGCCAACTCCTTCCACATCTAAATAGGTATTGTTACCCATATAGATGCGTTGTTCCCTAGGACTGAATTCTTTGAATGACTCCAATCCTTGTTTGGTTTTGACAATGTGCCTTGTAGCACCAGAATCTACCCACCACTCATTTGTATTGGGAGTTACAACATTATTACATTCAGTGACACAAATAAAGACTCTTTTATTCTTCTGTTTTAAGGTCTTGCCTTTGTTACCATCCCTATTCGGGCAGTTTGCTCTGTAGTGACCATATTGGCCACATACATGGCAAGAACCTTGTAGTCTTTTCCATTGGTTTGGCTTGAAGTTCTTGTTGTATCCATTCTTCCTCTTGTTATTCTTTGGCTTCCATTGTGCAGTATTTGCTTTTCTAGATTGGTTTCATATTTCTTCCTACTAGCCATTATTTACTGTTCTGTGGTCAACCTAGCAGGCAGTTCAGAAAGTTGAATTGAGGTTGACCTAAGAGATGTGGTGACCATGTCATAGTTATGTAGGAGGCTATTTAAAATTGTAGCTATTTGCAGTTTTTCAGGAATGGGTGGTCCTGCAATAGCCAAGTTCTTAGCCATAACTATAATGCCATTTATGTATTCCACTACATTTTGTTCCTCAAGCATTTTGCAAGAGTTGTATCTTTGAAGGATAAGTTGGGTTGTCATTTCAGTTGTTTTATCATATTTTTCCTTTAAAGCATTCCACAATGTGTAAGATGTAGTGTATATTTCAAAACATTTTAACAAGCTATCCTTCATAAACATGAACATAAGGATTTTAACCTTTTTGTCATCAATCTTCAACTTTTCATGTTTTTTAATTTCCGCTTCAGAAGCGTCATTTGGCAATTCTGGAGGATTAGCTTCTATAGTATGTTCAATATTGTCATATTCTAGTGCATGTTTGATTTTCCAGTACCACATCTCATAGTTAGTCCCATTCAGTTTCTCTATTCTAACCAATTCGGTTGTGAACAGTTTGCTAACCATTAAAACTACAACAAATGTAGATATAAAATTTAAAATTTGTGTAATTTCTCAAACAAATAATGAACAAAAAATTCTAGAACTAAAATAATATTCAAAACTAACAAGGTTTATGAGTTCTTCAATAAAAATGCAAAGGAAGAAACCACTGCACCAGAATGGGTGCGCCTGTGTGGTGCGCCACCTGTGTGCACCTTGTATGTGTGCCTCCGAATTTTAAAATAGATATGGTGCTCTCTAATTACTGATTGATCAAGTGTTTAATTAATCAAATATGTAACTTAATTTAATAGTTAATTTCTTAACAACAGATATATATCTTATTCTTAAAACATGTAAAAAATTTAATTACCAATATCTTTAATTTCTTATCAAAACATGCAATAATATATAAGATCTATGTTGTTAAAGATTATGAATTTTAATAACAGATTATTAAAGAATAATGAACACTTAACTTATTAATTTTAGAAAACATGCAAAATTTTATTTTCAGATTTATATCTTCAAACTTGCATAATAAACAAGATGTGAATATGCAGTTAACAAATATTAAAACATGCTAACTTAATCCCTTGTTTTAAAATTAATTAAGCATGTAATATATTTATATATGCACCCATCCCTTTTCTCCTAATGTAAAAAAAAATGCCTAACCCGTGTTGGAAAAACGTGGGCTGAGAAGGGGTAAAACAGAGGAGGCACGCATGTGGGATCCGGGGCTCGCCGGCGTGGGTGGCTGCGCAGGGGATTTGTGGGAGAGCGGCGACGGGCAAGCGACTATGAACACGTGCAGGGATGGTGAGCGGCGCGGGCTTCCGTGCGTAGGGGCAGAACCGTGGGAAAGAGCGATGGTTCAGGTGAGGGCAGCGGTGGTCGGGCTGTGCGCGGGGTTGAGCCGCGTAGGTGGAGGAAGAGGCGACGGCGCGTGTGGACTATGTTGCACTCCGTGGGGAAGCGGCGATGTACCGCGGATAGGGGCGGTACAGCGACGGAGCAACTTTGCTCTGATACCACTTGTTGATCGTCGTATAGGGGCTCTGATGAGATAGATTAACTAGAAAACGAGGTATGTTTTTCTCTTATGATTTTCCTTTCGTTTTCCCATCTATTTATAATAGAGTCTCAACGTCTCCACCTTCTTTTGTCCTAGTAACGACTTCTTGATTTACGCAGGCCAATAACACTATTAAACCACGACCGTTTTTTCTTTGACTGTAACGATCGGTGATCTTCATGACCACCAGTCAACACTAATGGCCCATAAACCAAGAGTGAGGAGAGGATTGCCCACGATCGAATGATCTTTTGACTGCTGTAAATATGAGGTTCTTGGTGATTTAACTGGCTCAAAGAATAGATCTGATCCAAAATTACCGGATCAAACTGAAGTACTCATCAGTTTTCTCGGTAGTTGTCGTAAAACCATACTTGGTAATGGCAACTGAAGCCTCTTCGAACAAACTAGTTGTCTCAAGTCAAGTTATTCTCCACTACATGCTTCCAAATAGTTCTCATCAACTCAAAAAATATCAACCTTGCTTTTAAGTAGAACAAAGAACTTGATTCCCCCCTGCAGGGGATGGATACGTATGTCACTAATATGAAGGTGCCATTCTTGATGCCAAGAACTTGCTGCACTCGATGAGATTATGTTTGATTAATCCCTCGCTGGTAGCAAAAGGCATTATAATGATAGGTCTTGTTATAACATCTTGGATGAAGGGGAGTAGAAGGTTCAGATTTTGCTTCATTAATTTTGAAAGGTAGCCGGTCCCTTCTAAAATTGTGGTTTTCTCCCTTCTAAAAGACAAACAGCTAGTTAGAGGCTGGGACGGTGAACGAAGTTGCTTCTTCTGTTGAAAATACATACAAATCATCAATTTCTATGTATTGTTCCCCAAAGTTAAGGACATTGATATTATCTTTCTAGAGGATGTAGAGACTATATCATACTGACCTATCATGGAAAGCAATGATCAAGCAACCACATTTTTTAATAATGTTGCTATAAGTTGTTTGGTGCTGGATCTTTGGCATTTTTCTCTCTGCTGGGTTGTATTGACTTTTTTGTCAAGCGGCCTCCAGAAGAAGCAATTGCCTCTACGAATACGAAGAACGTCTGCAACGTGAGCTCTAAGCCAAATGGGAAGGTGATGCCTGGATGCAAGGACAAGTAGAGTCTATTGGCGAGGGGCATGGATCTGACAACCCCTTGATTAACCCGAAGAGAAGAACAACAACAAACATGAACTGATTTACTGGACTCTACCAGGGAAAGCGTGAACATGTATCATTGATATGACAGTTTTTTTTTTTTTTTTGTTTGTCTAGTGAGTGTGTCTTGTACTTATTTGAGTTGAGCTTCTTTTGTGGTGGTCGAGGTTCAATCTTTTGGCCAATCTTTTACTGTAATATCATACCATGCGATCAGAAGTTGGGGTAATGATGTATTGGGCGTTTAATTTTGTTGGATGTGACGTAGACCAAACTATACATGAAGGGCCTTTTAATAGTATGCAACCAAATTATAATTAAGAGATTAGAGATCCATGTAACTTGATTGAGCACCGCAACTAATTTAAAACTTCTCAATCACTGTTGCTGGGGAAGACCGAGAGAGCCTTGCAAAGCGAGGAGGGGATGGATCACTAGGATCCATCAATGCCAATAAAATATGCAGCTTCACTTCACTTATGTTGCACTAAATAGAAGTTTAGTGTAACATAGTTATATTTGATTAGTGAATACTGGTAGAGGTGTAAAAAAGATCGGACTAAAAAGGTAAGTCCAACTAGACCTTGGGTCGGACTGACGTGGATGGTTCAATGAAGACTTGGCCTACCAGGCTCAAGCTAGACCCAAGAGGGAGGATTTGAGCATAACTTGCCTCGACCCTTTACTGAATCGAGCCAGGTAGTGTCGATCTTAGGTTAGGTTTGGTCTTTTTAAATAAAATATTAAAAAATTATGTTATTTAAGTAGATATTATTTAATTAACAAAATCAAGATTTTATTAAACAATTTACCACTAAAATTATATAACAACTAATCGATGTATATAAAATTATAAAATAAAATATAATTAACAAAATCAATGTTTTGTTATACAACAAACCATTAAAATTACATAAAAAATCATTCTAAAAATATAAAATACATAAAAAAAACTTAAATAATGTCAGACGTGGTCCAACCTAAGCCCTTGTTGGGTTCAAGCCTAGGCCCGAAGGTTGTGTAATTTGAATAAACTGTGGGTCTAATTGGCAAATAATCAGATTATGTGTTATGAGACTTACTTCGAATAATCCAAAAAATCTTATTCACACAAGCGTATTGGATTTCTTTTTTAACTTTTGACAATAAATAATCAATGTACTCATGTCATGCCACATAATCATACACCAACACTCTACAAATAAATAGACCCTAAGTACTAAAGTTTCGTTCTAACTACATAGTGTAACATCCCTAAACTAGATGCTACGAAATCTAAACTAGGATTAAATGCACTAATAAAGAAAATAAACTATAATCTACTTAGAACCTGTGTATGCAGCTAGTGGCTCCTGACTCTGAGCATCAAACTAGACTACACTCCAAACTAAGCACCCAGTATGTGCCATCCAAAAACAACGGAAACAAAATTTAGAAAATCTACAATCTAGACTTTTAAAATCATTAAAGCTCTTATTGAAAATTTCTCCATAAAATTCTAACCTGAGTTGCCACTGGAACCAAAGCTCTGAATAAATCTCTTATTAAATTTCTGAAAATCTTCTTCTGGAAAAACTCAATAAATCATGCTCTTTTAAAATCTTTATTTTTGTTTTAAAACTCGTGCACTAATCTAATGCATTCTTAGAAAACATCTCTGGGACTAGACTCCAGCCTAAACAAAATCTCGAATCTAACTAAAACACAACTCTTGGTTGGACTAGCCCTAAAACTCTAATCCAGTCTCAGCTAGAATCTGACTAAAACACAGCAGTCAAAACATAACTTGGTTCTAACTTAATTCTAATTCTGAATCTTAAATCTGGAAATCTCTATTCTTTTCTGGTGTCACCTTGATCAGAGATGACCTGGCTACAAATGGAGAGAAAGATACCAATGCCAACCTCCTACGTTGCCACGGTAAAAGTCCCTATGCGAGCATGGCACCGTCCTGGTCAACGGACCTTACTAATCTTTTCTTTTTTATTTCTCATTTGTACGGAGATGCGTTCTCCCAACATCCCTTTCATTCTTGGTGTTTGAGTTCACCGGTCATCTTATCCAATCCATTCAACACCTTTCTCTAGACACCCAGTTTCTCTAATCGGGGCCACAAACTCTGAAAAATCTCATTATAAAAACATGTCTTTCTTCGAAATCTTTATTTTAAATCTTTTCCAATATGAGAATCTTTTCTATAAAACTTTTCTTTTCTGAAATAGCGTCTCTGTAATTCTTGCTTAAATCTTAAAAAAAAAATTATTAAGTAAACATGTCAAAAACACACAATCAGGCATTATTACTTAACTAGGAAAAACTCAGCAAACAAGTCTGGGGTCCTGATTCGACTGACCGAATTCCTTCAGTATGCTGAACTGGACCAAATGATCTACTGAAATCTCTTGATTCGGTAGATCGAATGATTTCGGTCGACCGAAAATAAGTAACTAGGCCAAACTGACAAGAATTCGGTATGCCGAAATCTACATCTTCTAGGAACAGAGCCCAACCCCCAAGTCTATTCAGCATGTCTACAATTCCAACAGTATTTACTTAAACTATCTAAAAACTGTATTTAACTATTAAGTTTTAAAATTACTAAGTTTAACATTTCGTAATTATTGAAATTATAATATTCTACAAAAAAAACATGCTATTTCATTTTAGAAAATAATTACTATTCTATCATCAACCGACATCCAAACAACAATACAAACATTGGAAATGTATCGAAGAAATATCAACATAAAAAAAACATAAACACTATTCATATCTACCCTCAATAACATGTATCAACCATAAAAAAAAGAGAAATAGGAAGAAGAAAAGACATAACCGAAATTGGGACCTTCGACGGATCCTTTTCTAATGAACCACAAATTCTACATAAAGCATATAATCTAGCATGCCAAATCTACTTCTATTTGGGACAAATTTCATCAAAAATCGTGGCATGTATCTCAAGATATAAAAATCATAACACAGAGGGCTCATCTCAAACTACTGTAGCTAAACTTCGAAAATTCAACATAATCACTTGTAAATTCCTGGAAAAATTATCGGATCAACATTCATTCATGGTATTACTCAAATCTACTCCTATTCATGCTTATCAACTGAATTCATAACATAATTCATGAATTTAGTGCTTGACTGAAAGAAGAAATGAAGGATGGGAATGTGTACCCTTCTGGTGATTTCCAGCGACCCCTCCTCCTCAAGTGGACGCTCTCTCATCCACTGGCATCTCTTCGGCCTCTCTGGCCTCCGACGGTCCTCTTCCAACGACGAAACACACTCCTCTCTCTCTCTCTCTCTCACACACACTCAGTCTTCCCCCAAGTTTCTCTTTCTTCTCCCTCTAGTATGCTGTTCTCGAAGGCCTCCTCCTCTTCCCATTTATGTCGTTGTCTCCCTGTCGTCACTTGTCGACGATTGCCACTGAGGATCCCAGTGTATCGATGATGCAATATGGCAGAAGGTTGCGGGCGCTGTGGCAAACACAGTGAAGGATGGTGGGCACTATGCAAGGTTGGCTCGGGCCTCGCACTGGTCCCACACACACACGTGGTACACACATGGGTCCAAACATCACACAGTAAGGGAAGACACCAGAGATAAAAGCCAACTTAAATAAAGAACTCAAGACACAACATATCATTCAACTAATTATCTAGATTACAAAAATTAAATACAATTATTCTGGATAATCGGGACACTGATATGACACATAGGGAATGGTAAATAGCTAGTTATATAATATATATGAACAACCTTTAATAAAAAAACTAGTTTATTACTTTTGGCAATACAAGTATTATTGTATAAAAATCAGCCTTTCATAATCATTTTCTTGCCAAGTAAAAAGAATTATGGCACAAAAAGATACTATTGAGGTCAATTCTTAATGTTTATTCCTTTTTTTCAATTTTTGAGATTTGTACCTTGTGCATTGTAAGCATTATCAAATTTATGTTGATATTACATTGTAATTTATGTTACAATTTGAGTCCAAGCCTATTGTCTTGGTCATGTCTACGTAAGTCATGAAACTGTGTTCAAACAACTTGAGTATAACCTATCAACACAGATCAAAATGTTGAAGCACCGCAAGTAGCTCACTTCTTTATATATTTATCTTGGATCTTCAAATTAACTAGTATGTGACTAAACATGCTAAAGCACCTCAAGCACGTCTCATCATATCACATTCTCATGATTAAATCTCTTGACATACTCATCAAAAGCCACACTAAGATCACCAAGTAATGTAGGACTCTAGAGGTGACTCATACATGCTCTAAAAGTTACTCTCACCTTGACTTAATTTGGTGTAGCAATTAGTCTTACATAGCAACTCTTACACTTCTAGTTAGTTTTCCCACTTTGATACCATCCTATCATGACACGAGGCCAAGTCGACTAGTCTGATATAGTCTACGACGAGTCCATGAAACTACTAACATGAATTAACTTGAATATAATCTACTAACATAAATTAAAAGCAATTCACTTCCTTGTATTCCCATTCTAAATCTTTAAATCATTTGATATAAAATTAAACATGTTGAAGCACTTCAAACACGTTTTAAAGCATTACAATTTCCATATAAAGTAATTATATATAATTTAGATATAATAATATGTTACATACCAATATCAGACAATCCCGTATTATGTATTCTAACTATGGAGTAATTGAAATAGACTTTTTTTTTGTTCTTTGTATATATATCCCTATAAACTCCTTTTATTGTAGGTATACTCTTGAGTACCAAATAATAACTGATATACCCCTCAAAACTTCCTCCATTAACATGTATACTCCTTTATTAACAGAACCTTTAATTTCTGTTAGTTTAACCGTTTGATTGTTTAAAGTGACCAAAATACCCTTTTCTTCTCTCTCCCTACCTTCGATAAGACCCTAATCCCTTTTCTTCTCTTTGGCAATCTCCTCCACTTCGACGTAATCTGAAGCTGGAGAAGTGCTTCTGACAAGGTTTATTTCTAGATTAGGCTATAAATGTGGAATTTATCCACATGTGGAAGTTGGAGGGAGAAACTCACAATGAGAGGTTAAATGAGAAGACTAAACATGCAACCAAGTAAGCCTTGAAGTCACTCGAAAGAAGAAATTTTACTTTTGCACACACAGAGAAAGAGAGAGAGAGAGAGAAAGAGCATATCATGGCACATCCCTCCTTCAACAATGACTTCTTGATCTTGGTGTTTGGCACTAACTTCGTCGTCGATGCTCGCACCTTCCTCCTCCCTCCATTATCATCATCCATAGTAGGTGAAAACGAGAGAGAACTGGCATGACTGCCCTAGGGAGGACTTCTCCAATATTGACCAGCTCTTGGCCTTTCGTCTTGAGGGCACTAACAAGGCTAAGAATCGCATCCTCTACATCGTCAGCAAGTTCTTCCCAAGTATATGTCACCTTCTTCTTCTTCTTCTTCTTCAAATTCTACTATTGTTTCTCTACGTTTTCTAGTTAGGGTTTTTGTTTTTGTCTTGTAAAGGATTTAGGGAGAAAAAAGGGTATTTTGGTCACTTTAAGAAATCAAATGGTCGAACGGACAGAAATTATAAATTTTGTTAGTGGAAGGGTAGACATACTAGCGGAGGAAGTTTTTAGGGATATACTAGCTATTACCTGGTACTCAAGGATATACCTACAATAAAAGGAGTTTATAGGGACATAAATTTAAAGAAACTTTTTTTTTAGATAAGGTAGATATTAGTTGGAGAAGAGCCCCAACATGATTCCAGTAGGGTTTGAACTTGGGAGGGGAATGTAAAATCCATTTCTCCTGTCCAACTCAACTACCTAAGTTGCTTTAATCAAACTTTATTTTAGGGATTTTTTCCTCAAATATCCTAAATAAAACTGACAATGCATTAGATGTCCCTTTTATTCAAATATTTCCCTCAATACCTCTCAAGACTTTGTCAATTGTCCTAAGTACTCTTGAGTTAGCATTTTAACTAACGAAATGAACTGTCATCTATTTCAAATGTTAGTGGTCATAGAATGGACAATTTTATTCCTTGAAAATTTGCATAAAAACTTATTTGACATATACAACTACCATATTCTCCTCCCTTTCTCTTCCTTACACTTCACCATTAGCTCCAACAACCATGGGAGCTCCCAATGCCAATCATTCACCCTACTTTGTTGTTGTGAGAAGCCTTCCGACATCTATGGCTCCACTTTCAACCCCACGCATTGACTCCTCGATGCAACAAATCTTGTTCAAGACATTAGGATCCCACACACCTTCTCTTGGGACCAACCTTGTTGTTGTTTTCAACGCCGTGTCTTCTCTAAGAACCATGATTGTAGAGGAAACACCAGCAACGAAAGCAATGGGTTTACATAGAGGGAACAACACTTTGGGACCACAACTAAATTAGAGGTTAGGTTTTTACTAGAGTTTTTTAGTCTTTCCCATGGCATGTTTTAGGTGTAACCATGGCAAGGTAACGTTGTGGTTGCGGAGACAGAATGATCAAGGTAGGGATACTCAAGGCAATTATTAGAGTTCTAGGGGATATTAAGAAAAATATTAGAATAAGAGAAATATCTAATACATTATCAGTTTTATCAAGAATATTTATGCAAAGATCTTAATTTTAACCATGCCCACACACCCCTTGGAAATTTTTACATGGAAATAATGAGTCAATAGGTAATCAAAAGACTTGGGGTTTTGAGCCAATAAGAGCGCTATACAAGCGTAATTAACGATGACGCTTGTAATTGGGATACATGTAATGCACAAAAAGAAGAGTAATAATTGCAATACATCTCTTCAACATGAATCGATCATGTTATGGGCTGTGTATCAACACTTTGGATGGATCCAAAATTGTCTTGGATAGTTGGCCTTACCAATATTTTTTTTTTGGTAAATGCCTTGCCAATATATCATCACAAGAGTAGAGTATATGATAATAAAAGTTGATCAAACTTCCTTTTCCTTCGACAATGACTTCTTGATATTGGTGTTTGACTCTAACTTCATTGTCGATGCTCGCACCTTCCTCCTCCCTCCATTATCATCATCCACAGTAGGTGAAGACGAGGGAGAATTGATATAATTGCCCTGGGGAGGACTTTCCCAATATCAGCCAGCTCTAGGCCTTTCGCCTTGAGGGCACTGACAAGGACAAGAATCACATCCTCTACATCGTCAGCAAGTTCTTCCTAATTATATGTCACCTTCTTCTTCTTCTTCAAATTCTATTGTTGTTGCTCTACGTTTTCTAGTTAGGGTTTTTGTTCTTGTCTCATAAAGGATTTAAGGAGAAAAGAAAAGGGTGTTTTATAGATTCTGTTAGTGGAAGGGTATATATACTAACAGAGGAAGTTTTTAGGGATATACTAGCTACTACCTAGTACTCGAGGGTATATTTGTAATAAAAGGAGTTTATAAGGGCACATATGTAAAGAACCATTTTGTTAGATAAGGTAGATATTAGATGGAGAGGAGCCTAACATTATTCTAGTAGGGTCTGAACTTGAGTGGGGAATGTCAAATCCATTTCTTCTGTCCAACTCCACTACTTGAGTTGTTTTAATTAGACTTAATTTTAAAGATTTTTCCCAAATACTCTTAATAAAACTGATAATGCATTAAATGTCTCTTTTATTCAAATATTTTCCTCAATATCTTTCAAGACTTTGACAATTGTCTTGAGTATCCAAAAGTTAGCATTTTAACTGATGGAATGAAATGTCATTTGTTTCAAATGTTAGTGGTCATGGAATGGATAATTTTATTCCTTGAAAATTTGCATAAAAACTTACTTGACGTATGCAACTACCATCTTCTCCTCTCTGTCTCTTCCTTACACTTCACCATGAGCTCCAACAACCATGGAAGCTCCCAATGCCAATCATTCATCCTACTTTGTTGTTGTGAGTAGCCTTCCAACATCTATGAGTCTACTTTCAACCCCACGCACCATCTCCTTGATGGAGCAAATGTTGTTCAAGACACACTTTCTCTTGGGACCAACCTTTTTGTTGTTTTCAACGTCAAGTCTTCTCTTGGAACCATGATTGTAAAGGAAACACCAGTAGCAAAAGCAATAGAAAGAAATAACACTTTGGGACTACAACTTAGGTTAGAGGTTAGGTTTTTACTAGAGTTTTTTAATCATTCCCATGACATGATTTAGGTGTAACCATGGCAAGGTAACGTCACGGAGACAGAACAAAATTATTAGAGTTCCAAGGGATATTGAAAAACATATTAGAATAAGAGAAATATCCAGTACATTATCAATTTTGTCAAGAACATTTATGCAAAAGACCCTAATTTTAACCACGTCCACACACTCATTGAAGATTTTTACAGGGCAATAAATGAAGTCAACAGGTAATTAAAAGATTTGGGGTTTTGAGCCAATAAAAGCGTTATAGGAGCACAATTGATGATGGTGCTTGTAATTGAGACACGTGCAACGTACGGAAAGAAATAATTGCAAGACATCTCTTTAACCTGAATCGATCAGGTTATGGCTACGGATCAGCAGTTTGAATAGTTGTCCTTACTAATATATACTGGTCTTGTGTTTTGTAAACGTCTAACCAAAATATTATCACAAGAATAAAGCATGCGATAATAAAAGTGGATCAAAGTTGTCAAAAGCAAGGGGGTACTGTGAACAGCATCCATACCGCATTTTTCACCCATCCATCCACTGGTCTTGTGTTTGGTGGAAGATTTTTCCTTCCACATCTACCTTTCCAAATTTCTCCAACAAGAAGTCAACACGATTAGCCCTTTTATTCTATTAAGTTACGAAAAGAAAGATGACATTAGAGGTCGCTCCCATTCTAATTAAGTAATAGGAAAAACCCATGTGTTAAGTACAGTCTTGTATTATTAATACCTGAAAATTCATTCAAATTCATCAAACCTTAGGCATATGTGTAAATTTACTATTTCTGATGAGACAGCCCAACATGCCAGACCATGAGGAGCTGACGATTACATTGCTTCAGCTTTGACTAGCTTCCTCCCATGTACACGGCTTGCTTGTAGTAATACCAGGGAAAAGATGGGAGAGATATGAATGCATGCAATGTAAAAAAAGATACGTAGATGGTGGTGAGTTGTTGGGGGTACTGTCAGGTATCACCCGTGGGGGAAAATGGAATCCACTGGGTACTGGTCAACTGGTCAGTGGTCACTTCAACTTTTGATCACTGTCGCGGTTAGCTGCGTTGTGCAGGTGCATTGTATGACACGTACGTCTAAAAGAATCTTAACAATAGGTATTTAAATGGAGTTTGAACAATAGATATGGCGACTGGCGACCTTCTCGTCAACGTGATCTACTTGTGATCGATTGATAATACTCGCTTGTCACTAATGGAAAACCGATCGTATGTACTACCAGTTCTTGAGTTACGTTTCCAATGGTTAAAAGAGAGACACTTCTGTCCCAAGTGTCCACACTAGCTTCTTTGAACCTTCAGCAACATGGACACCTCCATCTCTTCTCCATTTTTCTCTCGTGTAAGGATAATGATTCGCTAGATTCCAGGGGTTTTGCAATGCGATCCTCACGTATATCAACAATTAATGGAGGTCACGACAAAAGGTGGACAAACCATTCCCTATCAAAGCACCCCATGAAAAGCGACCTGACTCAAAAAAAAAAAAGAGAGTCAAGAACCCAAATTTGAAGAAACCTGGAGAAACACAAACGAGCACCACTCACCTTCAGTGGTTACCTCGACCTTCTTTTATCATTCCCCTTTCTTAGAAATCTCTACATCCCATGAATACATGTCCCTATTGTTACCTAATGGGAGAATTTCATGTACTAATCCATTAGATCATTGGTGAAATGATCATTTTATCCTCAAGCTTTAAAGTCCACTGGTGAAAAAGTAGCAGCCGCTCTCGCGAAAAACTAAAACTCTGAAGACCTAGCCTTTTTCCGCACATTTCCTCCACTCCTCCCTGGGATCCCTATGGCGGCAGGTCGACGCTCGTCCTGCGATCGCCGCGATTCTCCTCCCTACAACCTCCGCTCACGCAAGGCTACTTTGGATGGGGAGGCGCTCCCTGTGAGCTCCTCGTCCGGGAAGGCGGGATCTCGGCAGGTAACCTCTATCCCCCCCTGTGCTCTTCGATGCTTCCTGTGCTGGGAAGCCGGAAGAGGAAGGCCTCCCCCTTTCTTTTAGCTCCCCGATCTACTACCGACGGGCGGGGGAAAGCTCTCCCTCCTCCGTCTGGTTCTTCTCGGGGCAGATCCGCCTCGGATGATCTCCTATCGTCTCGTTCAGGCACATTGACGGTTACATTAGGCCCGTCTTCCTGTCTATTCTGCTACTCCTTTACTTCAGTTGATATTACTGTGAACTGCTTCTATATTTGCAGATCTATATCGCCGATATGGTTGAATACTGTGGTTTCATGTTTTTTATGCTCTGATTATATTGATGCCTTTGGATCAGTGATAGTTGAATATATTTCTTCTTTTGCATATGTTTACCCTAGATTTTTGGATGCGGAAGGTTTTTATTTCTTGTTTAGATCAGCCTCGGGGTTTCTTCCTAGGACTCTTGGAGGTCTTGATCCTGGGCTTCTGCACTCGGTTTGTGTAGACCCTATTCTGCTCCCTGGAGCTTCGGCAATCTTACCGTCGGTGAGCCGACAAGGAGCGGCTTCTAGTTTCAGTTTGGGCGTGCTCAAGAAGCCAAGAGACCTTGGCTCCTCGGGTTCGGTGTGGGGTTTTTCGCGGTATTCCCTCCCCCCAAGATTAACCCGGTGCTTAGCAATTTAAGTTGTAATAGTGGGGACGATAATTCCAGGATTGATTCAGTAAATCACATTACTTTTCCCTCCCATGTTGTTAATGAAGATTATTATCTCGATTTCTCGACGGAGATGACGGGGGGAGAGTTCGTGATTTCTGGCATTTCCGTCGATGGAGCAGGATCTACTTCGTACCCTGAGTGGGATTTTTCATCTCCTTTTGGTCCCGTGTTATCGTAGGCATATGATAAGCTATCCCTTATCGGGGATCCTTCCCCTGCCCCTTCTTGGCGGTCTGAGGACTTAAGATGTCCCAGCGCGCAACACACCTGTTATGATTATGGCACAGACCTTGAGCCCCGTGCTGGTTCAGCCTGCCCAGACCTTACCTCGCTTTTTTCTGACCTCGGTCTCACCAGGAGCAGTACCACTGCCTCTTTTTTCTCTGACCCTGACTCCTCGCTTGGTTACGAGAGTGCTCCTGCGCCTCGAGCTCTACCCGAGACGCAATTTGAACCTGGCCTTTCGTCTCCCTCCCTCACTAGTCTTAATGACGGTTATCAAATCAAACGGCGATTAATTGAGGACATTGCTCCGCACGACACCTCTCTGACACATTTCAGAGCTAGAAGCACGTCTTCTGACAGCGAGATTTCCTCTCCTCCTCTCTGTGGTGGCTCGGGTCCTTCCCACCCACGTTTCTCTGCCAGCGAGATATCCTCTGACGAGCGAATATCTTCTGTCATTCGCGACCCTTCCATTCCTTTCTCCTCGTCTGGCTCCCGGTTCACTCCCCTTACCTCTCCCATTTCCTCTGAGGAGCCTTCGGAGTGGATTACGATACGTCGACGGAAGGTCCCCTCCCCCTGGTAAGTTTCTACCGTGCTTCGATGCAGTGTTTTTCATGTGGCCTCCTTGGCCACACTAAGGGTAACTGCAAATACTCTGGTTTATGTTTCCGTTGTCTCTCCCCCTCTCACTCGGTGGCCATCTGCAAATTCTTTCAGGAAGGCAAAAGAGTAGATCGCCCCTCCAGAATGGTGGGTCTTTCCCCACACTCTCCGGCTGTTATTCCCCCATCTGAAGCCACATGCGACCTCCACCTTTCACTATCGTGCTGTGCTTTAGTATCCTCACACTCCACCCAACTATCTAAGGAATTACTAGAGCATCATATATCCACCCACTAGCCTTTGGCTTCAGGTGTGGAAGTTAAACTCTCGGCACCTGGTAAATTCCTACTCAGATTCCCGTCCCCAAAAATCAAGACCGACACCCTTAACCTTTATGGGTCCTCACTGCAAGCTCTTCCTGCAACTTTTGTCCACTGGTCTTCGTAAACTAATGCGGTCTTTACCCTCAGAGAGGAGGGAGTGTGGGTCAGGATTGAAGGTATTCCACATCATTTGTGGAATGTAGATGTTATTAAGTGTATGGTGGCTGATTTTGCTGACCTCCTGGAGGTTGATCTCTCTGTTGATAATGCAAAACAGCAAAGTTTTGCAAGGTGTCGCATCCAGTTACACAATGGCAAAGAACTCCCTGACACGAGGTTTTATGCCTTCGGGAGGATCGTCTACCCGATTAAATTCAGAGCAAGTTGGGATCTCTGCGATCCCTCTTCTCAGGTACCGCACAACACCCATCCCCAACACTCTGCCTGGCCTGCTAGACCCTCCACTGCCCCTCACCAGAGAGTTCCTCCTCCAAGTAGGAAATCCTTTAAGGCCACCAAGACATGGCGTGGA
>JAMKQA010002736.1:0-26078 GCA_024699735.1 Posidonia australis
TTGTGATACAAGTGTACAAACAAGGTAAATTTTGTAGCTTGTAATATTCTAGTTTTGAATATAAGGGTTAAAGTCTCAAGTGGGGAACTTGAGGAGTGGACTAAGCCGGGGTGGCTGAACCACTATAAAAATCCTTGAGTATTTGTAATTACATGTTTTGTGGTTAATCTTTATTATTCTCAAGTTTGCATATTAATTTTTAAAGATTAAATTAAAACCGAAAATCTCTATTCACCCCCCCTCTAGAGAAGCATTAAGATCCAACAGTTGGGAATCTGGTGGCTTGGCGATTGAAGGTGAGGTTGGCCTACCAAGATTCTAAGCTAGATTTCATAGTGGACCGGCCCTCGTGGAACAGGCCTGAACCAGGGTCGAGAAGGTCGAGTGGTGCTTTGAATAACGACATTTGGTATTATCATCATTCAAACCCTCGTCAGAATAATCATGGTGTTCAAACATTACCATTAAAGATCGAAGTGGAACCATTATCATGTTATGAAGTAAAAATCAAAGTTAAAAGTTCAAAAGAAATGCTTCCCATCACCCCGTTTGGTGGCACTGTCGCTTCGGTTTCTGAGTTGCAGGCCAGTGCATTTATTATGGAAGAAGGAATAAGTGATTTGTGATGTACCTAAGGGGATCGTCAGTAGAGTTCAAACACTTTGCTACACTCTGTCTTCCCATCTGTCAGACAATCAAAGATTTTCTGACAACGGACATAAATGCTCTACTTTGAGTTACGGGGGGCATTACCATTCTCCTCCACTCACTAAGACACTATTTGGTTCTAGGTATTCCTCATTAGCCTCCCCTAGTGGCGGATTATGTAACCCTCCCCCTACAACCCCCCTTTCTCAGTGTATACCAAAACTACCACTGCTCCCCGTCGAGCCTTAGCTAGAGATTGGTACGCAGGAGGAAGTCAGAGACTCCGTGGAACCTCTATTGTGGCAGGATAGGTAGATGCTTCAAATGTGGATTAAGGGAACACTTAAGAAGTAGATGTTCTTTTAGAGGAGCATGCTTTAAATGTGGGTCTCCTAATCACTCGGTGGTTTTTTGCAGATTCACTGGTCGTAAAAGTGATACCATGGCTGGTTTATCTGCACATAAACCAATCATTCTCCCATTAACTGAGGAGAGCTATGACTAGCTTTCGTTTTACTCCTCTTGCGCTATCATTCTGTGCTATCGCCTCAGTTCAACAAAATCACTTTGGAGGCTCATCTTTCATCCCATTGGCTCCCATCTGTTTTGTGTGAGGTATTTGAATTTTCCTCGGGTAAGTTACTCATTAAGTTTCCTTCCCAAGCTGATAGGGACCTGGCCTTAAACTCATATGGATCCTCTTTGGTCTCTATTCCCGCCTTTTTCGCCCCTTGGTCCGTTAACTCCAACTCAGTGCTCACTATCCGTGAGGAGGGTCAATGGATTAGGATCAAAGGTATTCCTCACCATTTGTTGAACATCACTATGTTTCAGAAAATGGTCTCCAGATTTGCCGAGTTATTAGAAGTAGACCTCTCAATTGATAAAGCCAAATTCCTCAGGTATGTTAAGGTTAGGGTCAGAATACACCAAGGTAAAGAGGTTCCTGATGTTCTTTATTTGCTTTTGTCAAAAATGTCTATCCTATCAAGTTTAGAAACTGTTTTGACATATGTGCTCCTCAGTACCCAAAACCATCATACCAGACTCCTGATTCAAACCCTAGTGCCACAGGAACTGCTACTAGTAAGGGACCTTAGAAACCTGCTGCTAAGCCTTTCAAGCAGTAGAAAAACTGGAGGAGAGACAAGCCAAAAATACCTCGTCTTGGGAAAAACGTTTGGACCCATTCCAATCAAGATACCCCAACTAACTCTATGACCAGGGGACTGGTCCCCCTACCTAGTACTTGCATAATCCTAGTCCCATTGAAACCCCTTCTGGGACTGTCAACATTTTAGCCTCCCACCCTACCTCTGGACTGCCTAATGTAGCTGAGCAAATTAAAACCACTACAATTCAGGAGGTCTCTAGGGATCCTATTGTGACATCAGCCGATCCAGGGATTGATTTTGAGGCTGACCAAGTGTCCCAGGTTGAAATAGATATCCTAGCCAGATGTCAGGCACTAAATAAGGATAAAATTAAAAAAGTACTTACGGTCATTGAAAGCTTGAATGATGAAGATTTAGATGCAATGGTTGGAGAAAATCCTCAACTACAAGATTCGCCACGTCACACAAATCCAGGTATCATTTTATCTTCAAAGAATCACTGCTTTTCAGAAAAGTATAAAGATGATAGTACTTGTTCATCTCCTGAGCATCCTACTTCTCGTGCTAACTCCATGAATAGCATCTGTAATGAATTGGAACCGTCGGTTTTAACAGATAAAGATCTATCTAGTGATATTTTTTCGTGGAACACCTATAATGATTTTGTTGAATTTTGTAGCAAGATCGACATTTCAATTACTTCGAATGCAATGGCTAAAGATTTTCTCAACTCTATTAGAAATATGCAAGGATTGTGTGCTGTAGATCTGGATAAAGTCCATCACTGTGCCAAGGGCATTTTGGCCCTTAGGTTATCTGCTTGACATGTTATTTATGATAATTGCCGCATGGAACATTAGAGGTCTTGGCAACAGTGCAAAAGGCCGAGCAACTAGAAATCTTGTAAGAACCTATAAGTTGGATTCCGTAATTGCTAGTGAAACTAAATCAGGTAACTTTTCACCATCTAAACTTAGGACAATAAGGGGAGGCAAAATAGACAGTTGGAAATTCCTTCCGTCTCAGGGTGCCTCGAGAGGTGTCTTGATGGACTGGAACTCATTGATATCACAAAAGATAAACTCAAAGTTAGGAAACTATTGTGTCTCAATAAAATTCAAAAATAAATTGGATAATTTTGAATGGTGGCTAACTGGAGTTTACGGGCCATGTGAGTTGATTCTGAAACAAGATTTTCTAGTGGAATTGGAGGGACTACAATCTGTAATGTTACCTAACTGGGTTATCGAAGGGGACTTCAACCTCACAAGGTTCTCATATGAGCACTCAAACAAGGATACAATTACACTAAAGATGTCTTAGTTCAATGATTTTATAGAGGCCACAAATCTGATAGACTTTTCCCCCAATAATGTCTTGTATACTTGGTAAAACTTTCAAGCCAACCCTATTATGGTCAAATTAGACAAATTTTTAGTTTCACTAGAGTGGATGAATAAATACCCTAACTCGATATGTGTTGGAAAGGCCAAGGTTGTATCCGATCACATTCCCTTATGTTTGGATACCTTGCCTCCAGGATGCAACCCTTTCCCATTCATATACTTCAGGTCTTGGACACTTATAGATGGTTTCAAGGAGTTGATCTCTGAATATTGGAATTCTTTAGGACTCCAGGGGTCACCAGTAGCAATATTTGCTAGGAAAATTAAGAATCTTAAGTTTAAGGTAAAAAACTAGATCACACCTGTCAAAGAAAAAAGAAAAAATAGGTTGAGGGAGGTTGAGAGTTTGATTCAACACATCGACATGGTGGCAGAATCCTCCACAATATCTCCTAACCTTGGAGCCTACAGAAATGTGCTTAGATCAGAACATTATAATTTATTACTTGAGCAGGAATTATATTGGAAACAAAGGACTAGAGTTCAATGGTTGAAGGAAAGGGATTTAAATACATCTTTCTTTCATGGTATGGTCAAAGGAAGGAGGAGGATAAACACTATTTCTTCTCTGACTATTAAGGGAGTTTTTGTTGATCAACCTCAAGCTATCTGCAAGGAGATAGAAAATCACTTCATAATCCTTTTTAATAAACCTAAGGGCACCACTATTGACCTCTACTGGGAACAACTATTTCCAAATAAGATTCCTAACCTGGAGAGGTTAGAGAGGAATTTCTCTGAAGAGGAAATAAAAGAGGCAGTGTTTTCTCTTTCTAGAGATAAATCCCCAGGTTCTGACAGCTTTCCTTTAAATTTCTATCAAACTTTTTGGGAAGTATTAAAATCAGATATAGTTGATATGCTCAATTACATACATGTCTCCAAGGATCAGGACATTTTGAATTATTTAAATAAGACCTTCATAGTGTTAATCCCTAAAAAGGAAGGGGCACATGTAATCCAGGATTTTAGGACTATTAGCTTGGTTAATGGCAGCTACAAAATTTTTTCTAAGTGCCTAGCTAGGACATTTAGTCCAATTGTGAACCAGAGGTTGAATGCTAACCAATCAGCTTTTCTACCTGGTAGATGCATTAGTAACAGCTTTCTGGTTGCTCAAGAAACATTACACTTTATGCATCAAACTAGGACACCAGGATTTATCTTGAAACTTGATTTTGAAAAGACTTTTGATAATGTCAACTAGAAATTTGTGCTAAACTCCATAAAAACAATGGGTTGCGGCGATAAATGGCTCTCATGGATTAAAATGTGCATCTTTTCAGCAACATTCTCTATCCTAGTTAATGGGTCATCTAAAGGATATTTCAGGGCTAGCAAGGGGACCGTATCTCACCATTATTGTTTATTATTGTCACCAATGTATTAAACAAGATGTTGGATATGGGTGCTCAAAATAATTTAATATCGGGAGTTCAATACCCAAATAATGGACCCAAAGTCCTAAACATCCAATATGCAGATAATACCATTCTATTTCTGGGGCCATCTTTGGAGCAACTTATAAACATCAAAAGAATTCTTGGTTGTTTTGAGTATTGTGCTGGTTTGAAAATAAATTTTCACAAATCCTCCCTTACTGGAATAGGGCTATCTAAAGATATGGTGAGTATGGGATGTAAGATTTTGGGATGTCAGCAAGAATTCTTACCTCTTAGATATCTTGGACTACCAATACATTTTAGAAAGGCTTCTTATTACGATTAGGCCCCTGTGATTGATAAAGTGTTTGCAAAACTATCCTCTTGGAAACCAAAATCTCTTTCCTTGGGAGGTAGACTAATACTGGTAAACGCGGTTCTCTCCGCCATTCTCACCTATTATCTATCAATTCTTAATCTCCCCACCAGAGTAGAGAAAGAAATTGACAAACTTAGGAAAAGTTTTTTGTGGCAATCTAATCCTGATAAGAGCCACAGCTATCACTTGGCCAAATGGGATAGTTTTTGTTGAAGTAAAAACCAAAATGGGCGGGATATAATATGCTTAAAAAATTTAAGTTTACCTTTAAAATTTAAATTGTTGTGGCGGTTGATGAATGGTAAGCAAGATCTTAAATGGACAAGTCTTATCAAAGCAAGATATTTTCGTAGATTAAATCAAGGAACTTTTCTTAACAGATTCTCTTCAAAATGTTCTCCACTTTGGTGTAAATTAATGAGAAGCTTCCCTATATTCAAGACATTTACTAAATTCTCAATTAATAATGGGAAAGATACTATTTTTTGGGAGAATGTTTGGTTAAATGATTCAGCTTTGAAATACTCACTTCCTAATTTATATACTATCACCAAAAATAACAAAATAAGTGTTATGAAGATACAATCTTTATATAGAACAAACTTTGCTAAGTTGTTTCTTTTACAACTAGCTAGTACAGCCAAGAAGAAAATACTACAAGAACAACTAGAAACCTTTGTAGATATCATGGAAAATCTAAATTTGGGGGAAGATATAGATGCAATATGCTGGACTTGTACTAGGAACAATATGTTTTCGGTCAAATGCTACTATGACATTCTCAATGACAGTGGTCTTAGAACCACATTGATTAATTGTATTTGGAAATGCCACACTCCCTTAAGAGTTAAATTGTTTGTTTGGTTGGTATGTAATAATAAGATCCTTACTAAAGAAAACCTAAACAAAAAAGGTTGGACTGGATCAATGACATGTCCCATTTGTGGCAATCACACTGAAACAACTGCTGTAACCATGCCGGCGACAACCTCGTGCTTGGCGCGAAAGGCTAAATGCGCGAGGGTCGGCAAAGTCACGGCAAAATAATAATAATAATAAATAATAATACAGGAGTCGCCACCTAGTCTATTTAAAACGGGAGATGAGGAAAATCGCTTAAAAACATTCAAATCAGACGATAAAATCAATGGAAAAGGTCTTCAAAAACCAGAAATGGGCAAGGATCCCTGTTACGCACGAGGAAAGTATTAGGTACCCTCGTGGCCCCAAAATCGGTCTTTTAATGGGTTTCTCGTTTACTTATATGAAACGTTGACTTTTCAGCCTTTTTCTGGACGCCCGAGGGCAATATGCAATGTAATACTATATATGAGTGGTGCCCTATGCTAAACATGGGCGCATGGGTTGTAGGGTGTGTCTTAATGTTCAGAATGGTCACCCGTGCGGTGAGTCAAGCACCGATGCAAGGATGTTGCACAGATATGATCAAAGATCTAACAACATCGAGTGACTTTCATCCTCACTTTACTATATGCAAAACATGAACTATCATGCATAAAAATGGCTGAAAATAGAGTGGAGTCATCCTAATATGTCTAGGAAGACACCCAGAGAAAACCAAAGGCAAATCAAAATAGGAAACATGCCAAACACCATGTGAAGAGCTACTATGTGCAGTGGAAAATAGGCAGGTGCGCTTTTGTGGTGCGCTAGATTGGTACGCCACCTATGTACTCTACTGATGTGCCAGAAAGGTGCGCTAGAGAAAATCACAGATCAGACAGTGAACCAACCTAATGCCATGCAATATAAAATCTTGTAAACTCGCAAACTTATCAGAAAATGCAACATGAGTATCTATCAAAATCCAAGCATGAAAACACAATATGGGTCTTGTGCTCAAGGGCTATATGCCTTACATAAGACCACACCACCCTTATACTAAATAAAATCAATAAGTTTCAGCCATGTTATCCAGATCTGGATCATGGACTGTTGCATATGAACCTCCCAAACAGGAATTCATGAGGCAATCAGTTTACCAGATTACAACAACAGGCTGAACATGCAAGATGCAAAAGTCATAAAAACAGTGCTATCTTAGGCTGAAATCATGCATACAAAGACATGACATATCAGAGAATAAACACCAAAAACATCAAAGTTCAAAACACCCGGAAAAGCATGCAGATCATGATGTAAAGTTGATGATTTATTCTCTGACCAGACTGGTGTGCCAGGATGGTGCTCTGGTTAGGTGTGCCACCCTGGTGCGCCATATAGGTGCTCAGTGTGGTGCACCCAGAAATTCTGAATCAGACTGCAGTTGAGATTAATCTTATCCAAATCAATTATTTAGATGCTAGAGAACTCAAATATGATGAATAAGCAAGCATGAAAATCCTTTTATTATTCTCCTTAAATCACATATTCATGGATTACATGGGCTGCAACTACTGCTTAGTGGATTTTAAAGATCATGCAATGATTTAATTGGCTTAGCAACCATGTAGAGAGGATGATTTATAGTTCATTCCATAGCTAGTGGTTGCATTGGATGATGATTCATTATTAACAGGAATCACATAATGCAGAAATTAACATGATACAGAGACATATGAACATACAAGAAGGAGCATCCAAATCATCATAAAAGGACCGAAAAAGATCATTGCTATACAGATTACATTTCAGTTGGTTGCATGCTTTATTCAGAGTATTATCTAAAGTTTAAGTAAAGAGATAAGTAAAGGCCTTACCTTGCCTAAGATGTTTCCTCCTTGGATGGCTCTAGATAACCCTTTCTTGTTGCTTTGGATAAGTTGGGAGTGCTCTGAGATGCAAGAAAATCCTTTGGAAACGAGAGTAGGTTGCTGAGAGTAGGTGAGTGGCTTAACCAAGAGAGGGTAGGTAGCTCAGCCAAGAGAGATGAGTTGCCAAGTCCCCCAAAAGGCTGCTAATGGATGGCTTTTTATAGAATCTCAACAAGGTAACTCCAATGGGATGCAAACAGCCTCGAAAACGAACAACCTTGCGTAGATTCGCAAGGAATATTCGCAAGCGAGGGTTACAAGCACGGAAGAGGGAAAGCCAACAGCTAGCACCCTGAAAAGTGACGGTGCGCCAGCTTTGTGCGCCACTGTGGTGCTCCTGCTTGATGCTCCAATCTAGTGCTCCACATTGGTGCTCTCCACTAGCTACCTGAATTGCTAATTGGGCCACGGGCTTGTTATAGGCTTGTGGTCGGTTTATGCACTGATCTCTGGCTAGTTAAAGTGTCAAATAGGATTCGAAAGTGGTTGGGCTTACTACATCCAAAGCAACATCTTTAGAGTGTTTATCTATGAGCCACCTCAAAATCGGGGTGTTTACAACTACTCACCTATGTATTCATTGCCCCTATGGTAAGTTAATTTGGCATTTTTTTTAATGGTACTGTAGACACATCCTTGCTGGAAATTCCAGAGCTTTTTGATTTACACTTACATGGTAAACATCAGCTAGCTAAAAATGGTTGGAATGCACTAATACAAGCAGTTTTGTGGTCCTTGTGGCTTGTCAGGAATAACATAATATTTAGGAATTTGTTGATCAAAAAAAATATTATTGCCAATATTATCTCTCTAATATCTTCTTACGCAAGAAAATTTGGTTCAGTTACCCTTGAAGAAGGGACATCTGTTGGGTTTGTCAGCATGTAGGAAGATTGGGAGAGAGCTTGTAACACCCATAAATTCATTTTGTAATTATTTATATTTTAATGAATTTATCCCTAAGCAGGTGTTTCTGTTCCGAGACCTATTTGTGTGATTTTGTGATTTTGGACTTGAGCCTTGTGGATCGACTTCTGTTTGTATGTTCCTATGCTTGTCCCCGTGTGGTTGGCATTGTGCCTGTGGGCCCATGTGTGGGTCTGTGTGGGCTCGCGTGTGTCTATGGACCAGTGGGTGGGACTGATTGTTGGTCGTGCTTGGTGCTTACAGGTGGGCTCATGCGAGGTGGCTGGTAGCAAGACGTGTAGGTGTGCACGTGCCCAACTACTTTGTTGCATGACTTTATAAGCTCAACGCTTGCCTAGTGCATGAACAACTCTTTCCCTCCTTCTTCTTCTCCCCCCTCATGCCTCCTCCTTCCCTCCTGCTCCCTCACGACCCCGACAACCTCCTCCACCTCTCTCCTTCCTCTCCCACTTTCGTCTCTCTCCCTACCCACTCACTCTCTTCTCTCTCGTCTCTCTTTCTCTCTCTCTTTCTCTCCTCTCCATTCTCCTCCCCTGTTTCCTTTACCGATGGCACCTATGATTGAATCGGAGGTCGACGATGGCTTGAGGTAGCACATGGCAGTGCGTGGCGTAGCTAAGGACATGTGCGAGGTGTGTTAGTCGCTAGTGGTGGCCGGTGGTTGGCCGGAGAGCGAGTTGGGTCACCGAAGGCGGTTTTCAGGTATGCACCTCAAATCCAATGAGTAGAAAGTATGAAAATGGTAGAAAATGATAGGAATGTATGAAATTTAGGTAAATTTACATTCCCAGAATTTATAGTGAATTTTTGATAATTTATGGTGGTATTTATGGCCATTAATGTTGTTGGGTGGTTTTGGGTCATTTTCAACCCTTGTGGCTTCTCAAATTTATTTCTCCTTGCATGATGAATGGATTTTGGTTTTGATTGTGTGGATTTAGAGTAGAATCGAGGGTCTGCAATATAAGTTTTTGTTGGATTTTATGATGCCTGTTTTGGGGGTCCGCCTCTTGGTCCCATTTTAGACGATCTTGTAGATTGGTGCCTTGGGCCGTTTTTTGGTTTCGTAGAAAATGACATACCAAATTGTTTCGATATATCGTTTTTTTGTTAGATTAGGTCCTCTAGCCAAAATTCAATTGGCCAAATCTCCTCGATCTACCGTTTTTTGCTATAAGTGTTGACCGTTGTGCCCCAGTTCGATCAATCGAATTCATTTGGCCTACCGAACCAAAAACTTTCGGTCGACCAGTCTAGTTTTCGGTCTATCGTTTTGAGTGTTTGCACCTATTTTAATTGACCGATTATGGTTGGTCTTCCAATCCAGGAGATTTCGGTATGCCAAAATTCATTTGGCATACCGAGCTCATTTTGGTATGTCGAGCTCATTTTGGTATGCCGAATCAAGGCCCAGCTATTTTATAAATGTGATTCTTGTGGGTTTCCCGGATCGATTTGTTTTGCCCATTTGAGATGGAATCGTAGGCCATCAGTGGTGGTCTCATGGGACACCTGATGTGCTGTTGTGTCAAGGTTTTGAATGAGTTTCCAAAGATACAAAATTATTTGACAATGGTTTTCAAAAGAGATGAGTTGGCCCATTTTTGGAAAGTGGTTTTCCTGGTTTTCTGTATACTAGCAGATACACCATGAGATCGTGTCGTCGAGACTAAAGAATGTAACGACATTCTCGGGTGATCAGGCGCTTCTTCTGGTTGAGGTCGGAGGCCAAGATACCTGAGGCTAAGAGTCATCGGGTCTTGGAGGTATGAGACTTTTTGACTGTCGTCTCAAGTCTAGGGTTGTGGTCCACAGGTTGAGGTGTCTGATGGCATGACGGGAAGTGTTACTCCAGCTGTTGCTATGAGCACTGAGGCTCGAGTGTTGTCGGGTGTGGAGGTATGACACTCCTTCTTGAGCACCATGTGGAGGACAACATGAGGAGGCGTATCCTATAGTAACCAGTGCAGGTAGGACACGTGTCCCGTAGCTGGTAGCGTCCTCAGAGACATGACTGCCTTCCTAGAGGGGTTTGCTTTGTGAGGATTCTTTAGGTGGGAGAATTGCAAGACGGTGTCACTCTTACACAGGGTGGTGCCATCGTGGCAGTACAGTGCACTTCGATGGTTGCTTGTGGCCAGAGTTGGTTGCCTGGCGCCAAACTTCCTGACTCACTATGTGTGGTTTTGACCATTGAGTGCCTCGTTTGTGGTTTTAGGCTAGTAAAGCTTTATTTGCTATTTTGGCCAGTGTAGGCCACGTTTCTTGTGATTTTCGACTTGTTGGGCTTGGTTGGTCAGTTTTGGTGGTTTTGAAAAAAATGATTTTAAGGAAAAATTAATATAGATTTGTTTTCCGCTGTTTTCGTGGAGTGTATGTTGGGTGACTTTTGTCACTCACGTTTTCCTTATAGTTTTGGATTGTAGGTGCAGACATGCAAATGGATTTTAGCATAGTACACATAGTCCAGAGTCTCGTAACCACACACATAGGTTCCTGGTAATTGATATTTCTGTTTAGCTTTTAATTTTCTATAATTTAAATTGTTTTAAGTTATTATGGAAATTGGTGAGTTACAGAGCTAAAACTGACTTGGCCTCCCAAATTATTGCTTCCTCAATCAGAGTTACATCTGTGGTTACCTCTGTTGTAGTCCCAATTCCCAACGATGCTGATAACCCTTTGAATGTGGATTGTGATTCTTTTTGTTTCTATTGGCTGAATCTTTTTGTTTCTATTTTATTTAAGGGACTTCTTAAATTTTGTGAGCCGGTCTGTATGTATTACGCAAAATGTTCTTTTTGTTACTTTTAGCCCTTCATGACTCACTACATTAGAAACTTTATCGTAGTACTTTTTTGCTTGGTGGTTGTACTTTTATGCTTGGTGGCCCTTCATGACTCAGGCTTGTTACAACTCTCTCGGATCCACAGGTTACCACCTGAGCGGCAAGAGACATGTAAAAGGACACATGACAAATACAGCTCGAAAGAAAGTTATAAGCAATCCTTACGTTTCCTTGCAACTATTGAGCTCCTTTTCTACTATTCCACGTAAACATCATTCTTCATGGTCATTAGCCATCTCCAAGAAAAATATATGTCATTATAATCATCCTAAAGAAATACGTTCTCTTACAAGCAATTTTAATGAAATATGAAACTCTTCAATAAGTTCTTACAACATTATCTTCCCTAGTAATATTATTTTCCCTAGTAATATTATCTTCCCTAGTAATATTATTTTTCTACTTTTTTACATGCATTTATTCTCATTTTCATGCATTTAACATATCATGCTGTAAAAGAACGGAGGAGAAGGGGGGTCACATACCTCCTCCGACGAACTCTCCCAACTTCGGTGAGTCTCTCCTTGCCTCGGCGAAGCCTTCTCTGTCAGTGAGCCATGCGGACAGGGCACCACCAGCTCATGCGCCACTCCTCCTCTCCTTCCTTCTCTCCCAGTTCCGCCTCCCTTCCACCAACCTTTGGCCCTCTTTATCTGGTCCTCCTCCACGTCGTGTCGACCTCCCATCGCGTCAGAGGGAACGAGGAGGCACGAGCTGTTGTCTCGTGGTGGTACAAGTCACGGAAGGAGAAGAAGAAGATGGGAATGGTGCGACTCATGAGAGAGAGAGAGAGAGAGGAAAAAGAAGTAAAGAAAAAAGAAGAAAAGACAAGCACGCAAATCGAAGCGACTGTGCATCCTCAAATCGAACTCCACATTAGTCCCATAACACAAGCAAGTACACAAAAAGCCAACCAAATCATCACACATTTACAAAAAACAACAGATTATCCATTAGTAAACTATTTATACAATATTACAATTAATTACATGGTTTACAATTAAAATGAATAATCAGACCCAAGTGTCACACTTCCTCTGCTACTATTCTTGTTCAAATCTAGAATTATGCTAAGATTTTGAGTTAAATGCATTAAAATGGATAGATTTGAGTTGGATGATGAATGTATGGGATTTTGGGGATTTTTCCATGAATTATGATGGATTTATGTTGATTTTTCAAGAGACGTGCTACAGTGTTTTTGAATGCATTCTCAAGCATGTGATTTTTGTATCTCGAGGTATATGCTATGATGTTTGACGAAACTTGTCCCAAATAAAAGTAGACTTGACATGCTAGGTTATATGTTTTATACAGGATTTGTAGTTTACTGGAAAGGGATTCATCAAAGGTCCCAATTCCAGTGAACGAGCAACCAAGGGGCCGGGCTCTGTCCTCAAAAAATGTGAATTTTGGCATGTTGAATAAGTCCAATATGTCGAAATCTTGTCAAATTAGCCCCAAATACTTGATTTTGGTAGAATGAAATCATTCAATCTGCCGAATTAGGAGATTTTGGTAGAGCGTTTAGTTTCGGTCAGCTGAATCAAGGCCTAGATTTGTTTTGCCAAGATTTTCCCTCAATAAAGTAATAATGTCTGATTTATGTGTTTTTGGCATGTTTACTTAGTCAGAATTTCTTGAGGTTTAAGTAAGAAATACAGAGAAGTTATTTCAGAAAAGAAAGTTTTATAGAAAAGATTACTGTAATAGAAGAGATTTAGAATATAGATTTCAAAGAAAAGATGCATATTTTTAAAATAAGATTTCTAGAGTTGGCCCCAATTAGAGAGGCTAGGTGTCCAGAGAAATGTGTTGAATGGGTTGGGTAAGATAACCTGTGAGCTCAAACACCAAGAAAGAAAGAGGTTTTAGGAAACGCATCCCCGTGTAAAGAGAAAATTAGACGTAGAAATCGGGCAGGGCCGGCCCTAGGCCGTCTAGCCCGGGCCCGTGGATCCCAGAAATGGACCGAGCCTGGCTAGGCCCATAGTGGGTCATGGGCCGTGCCAGGCCCGCTCAGGTCCGTAGAGTAGGTCCATTTTGGCATGTAAATTAGACTGGGTTGGGCCGAGCTGGCCCAAAAATTTTAAAAAAAACGAACCAAAAAGACCGTGGGCCAGCCCAGCCCGACCCAGCCCACCAACAGGCTATGGGCCGTGCTGGGCCCATGACCTGTCAACAAAGGCCTGGCCTGGCCTGGTCCAGGCCCAGTCGAGCCTTTGTTTTTTTGGAACGGGCCGGCTCAACCTAGCCCGGATTCCAACTCTAGAAAATAGTGATAGCCTGTTGGCTCAGAGGGGCTTGAGGAGCCCAAGAGTGTGGCCTATTGGCTGAGGTAGACGGTGGAACTCCCAGCACGGGGACTTTCACCATGGCAACGTAGGAGGTTGAGGTTGGTGCCTCTCTCTCCATTTGTGGTTAGGTTACATCTGATCAAGGTGGCACCAGAAAATAAAGGAATTTTCAGATTTGAGATTCAGAATTAGATTTAAGTTAGAATCGAGTTGAGTTTTGGCTTTTGTGTTTTGGTCAGATTCTAGCGAGACGAGACCAGAGTTCAAGGCTAGTTCTAGCCAAGATTTGTGTATTAGATAGATTCAAGATTCGTATTTTAGGCTAGATTCTAGTCCCAAAGTTGTTTTCCAACAATACGTTAGAATAGTGCATGAGATTTAGAAAAGAAAAAAAAGATTTGAAAAGAGCTTGATTTCTTCAATATTTCTTGAAAAGAATTTACCAAAATTTTATGCAAAAATTTTGCTCGAAGTTTTGATTCCAATAAGAACTCATAACAGATAAATGCACAGAAAGATTTCCAAAAAAGTTTAAGGAAGCTTTAGAAAACCTAGAATTTAGTTCATAAGTGTTTTCCACCGTGTTTTTTTCATAGGCGCTTACTAGGTGACTTAGAAGTCACTCACGCGTATTTTTATCTTGTCTTCTTTTCAGGTGCTTAGTTGAAATGCAATCTAGTCTGGTGTTTAGAGACAGGATCCACTAACTGCACACACAGATTCTGGGTAAACTACAACTTAATTTCTTGTTATAGGTGCATTAATCCTAGTTTTGTAACTTAGATTCCGTAGTGCCCGATTTAGGGGCGTTACATGTAGTCTTGCTTTGGTGCACTTCTCGAAGTCACTTAACTGCACACAAGTCTAGGTAGGAAAATTTCAATTATTTTCCTTTTTCAAAATGAATTATTTAAATTGGGTAGTTTTTGTACTATTGTGAAGCATCGAGGCGTTACACTGTGGCATAAGAGGCTTGGGCACATGAGTAAAAACGGAATGAAGTTATTGGTGTCATGAGGAAAAACACTAAATTTGAAATCAATGGATGTAGGCCTTTGTGAGGACTGCATTTCTGACAAACAGAAAAGAGTCAGTTTTTCAAAGTATATAAGAATGTCAAAGGCAAAAAAGCTGAAGTTAGTTCATACTGATATATGACGACCAACCCCTGTAAAATCACTTGGAGGTTCACACTATTATGTCACATTCATTGATGACTTCAGCAGAAAGGTATGGAGTTTATTTTCTGAAAGATATATCTAATGTGTTTGCTACTTTTAAAAGGTGGAAAGCTAAGGTAAAAAATCAAACTAGTCAAAAAGTGAAGAATCTGAGGTCTGACAATGGTAGAGAGTATGACAGTTAGGAGATCAAAGATTTCAATGCAGGGCATGGAATTTGAATGATCAAGACAGTTCCTAGATGACCAGGGCAGAATGGCGTTGCTAAAAGAATGAATAGGACCTTGAACGAGAGAGCAAGAAGCATGAGGTTGCATGCAGACTTTCCAAAAACCTTTTGGGTAGATGCAATCAATACAATAGCATATTTGATCAACCAAAGACCTTCAATTCCTTTGAGATATATCCTTTGAGATATAAGATTCCTTAAGAGGAATAGGCTGGAAAGGAGGTAAATCTCTCACATCTGAAAGTTTTTTGTTGTGTTTCCTATGTACATATAGATCCTGATGCTAGAGATAAGCTAGATGTAAAGGCTAGAAAATGTTATCTTATTGGTTATGGTTCTGATTATTTTGGCTATCGTTTTTGGGATGATCAAAATAGAAAAAGCATAAGGCATAAGGATGTAACATTTGATAAAACTATATTGTACAAAGATAGACATACCGTAGAATCTGACCATGTAGGGAAACAACCATAGATGTGTGACTAGGTTGTATAATGGGATATCAACGAAGATGACATTGTTGGAAGAATTCAAGAGAATCTAGAAAACAATGAAGAACGCCCTAAACCATCTACTCTTATATCACATGTGAGAAAATTTACGAGAGTATCCAGACCAACACAACGTTTCTCATCATCATTGCATTATTTGCTATTTACAAATGGTGGAGAGACAAAATACTACTATGAAACAATATAGACAAAAGATTCTTACAAGAAATTTGATAGCTTCATAGGTGACATTAGTTTCACAAGATGTAAAATGGACTTTTATTACTATTTCAAGCTACTATATTATCTTGTAACTGTATGTGGACGATATGCTTATTGTAGGATCCAACATGAGGGAGATCAATAAGTTAAAGTAACAAATGTCAAAGGAATTTGACATGAAGGACTTGGGTGAAGCAAAGCAAATTCTTGGGATGAAAACCATTCGAGACAAATCTGAAGGAATTCTAGTATTGTTCCAAGAGAAGTACATTGAGAAGGTATTAAGCAAGTTTAATCTCAATGATGCAAAGCCTAGAGATACTCCATTGGGAAGTTAGTTCAAGCTATCTAAGGGGAAAACACCAAAAACAGAAGAAGATCGAAAGCACATGTGCAGAATACCATATGCTTCTACAGTTGGAAGCATGATGTATGCTATGGTGTATAGCAGACCTAACATAGCTCATGTGGTGGGAGTTGTGAGCAAATTCATGTTAGATCCAGGAAAAGAGCATTAGGAAGCAGTGAAGTGGCTCTTATGATATCTATAAGGATCCTCAAGTGTGGGACTCTATTTTAGAAAGAGCGATGTGATTTTGTAGGGCTTCTGTGATGCAAATTAATTTGGATGGTGTCTTGGATGGAAGAAAGAGTTCCACACGTTATGTTTTCACCCTAGGAGGTACAACAGTCAGTTGAATGTCAAGACTACAAAAGAGTGTTTCTCTCTCAACTACTTAAGCAAAATATTTGGCAATCTCAGAAACTACCATAGAGATGATTTGGTTAAAGAATTTTCTGAAAGAGTTGGGAAAGAAGCAAGACAGCAATATACTTTTCGATAGTAGTCAGAGAGTCACCCATCTTGCAAAGAATTCAGTCTTTCATGCTAAGACCATGCACATCCAATTGAGATATCATCACATTCATGGGTTGTTGAGGATGGGACCTTGACATTGAAGAAGATACTTGGTGTAGAGAATCCATCAGTCATGTTGACCAAGGGTGTAAGCACTCAAACACTAAGACTATGCATGACCTTAATTGGTCTCCAAGGTACTTGAGAAAGGGAGATGCCACACTCGGAATATCACTCTGACCATAAGGAGAAGAGTTATAGAAGAACTTCATTGATTAGAAGATTAATCTCCATGTGGAAGATTGTTGGAGTATGTAGAGCTTGATTATGCTGAATCCCCTCGAGAGAAAATTTTTAAAGGCTACATGTGTAATTTTCTATTATTATGACACACTAGTTTTCTTCTATATAAAGGAGGCAATCTTCTGTAACATGTAATCTTCTGATGTCGAGAATAGAAAGAAAATCCTGATGCAACCATGGACGTAAGCAACTTATCGAACCATGAAAATCCCTATTTTTTGTGTGTGCTTGTTTGTTTTCATCTTTGCTTCTCCTCTAGATCTTGTAAGGATATCCTTTCCTAGCAATCCAACCTTCTGTATTTTCATTCTCTACCACTGTCCATGCCATAGGAAACAATCCATTGTTGCCATCAAGAGTTTTGGCAAACAAAAGTGTTCCTAGGTACTTTCCCTTCAAGTGGCAATCATCAAGACCTATAAAAAGTCTACATACTTTTTTAATCCCATCAATGCAAGCCTCAAATCCTAGACATAGCCTCAAAAAAGTATCATCATCCTCTCTCTAGTATTGGTCAAAGCTACCAGGATTTCTAGTCATTAACTCAGCCACCGTAGCAAGCACTATATCATAAGACTGTTTAGCACCACCAAATACATGATTATGAGCTTTTTCCTTTCCTCTATGTATCCTAAATTAAGGCACTTTCAGTTGGTACATCTCCTTCAACCTCTTATCTATATCAACCACTATTATCTCTAGTTTATCCTTCACCCAATTTGTAGATTTTCTACTAATCCGGACCAGTGTTGTTGTTTTATTTCTTGCAAAATTGACCCCAAGGTAGTTGTGCTCTTCACTATATTTCACTTCAAAAGTATTCCCATCATAAATTAAAGAGGCATGAATGTGACATGTGAATTCCAAGTGCTGGCACCTTGATGTTGCCCTCTTCTTGTCACTTTTAACCCACTTAACACAGAATTGGTGTTTTATGTAGTGTTAAGTCAAAGCTAATTTGAATTTTTTTTACATTCTTGAACTATTTTCCAATGGTTTACATAGGATCCTCTTCATCATGATCTAGGAATTTTTCATCATCCTCTCTCACTTGCTTATCATCAAAACTATCTAGAGAACGATAACTATTCTTAGAACCAATATCAAATGCATCACAGTCAGGCTCATCTACGACTTCATCAATCATTACTACATGGTCCTCATAATCATCAAAAATAGGAATTCCATGCTTCTTTCTAGTTTCTCTAACCTAGGATTTTCTACATTGAAGGAGAAGGATCACTAGTAGTCCTCCTGGTATTTCCATCTATGACATTAACAATTGCAATAGGACTAACTAACATCTTCAAATGAAACCACTAATGATACATTGTTCAATTTTACTTCAACAAATAAATTGAACGTCTTCGTCATTTCATTCTCATTGACCAAAGTAGCATATTATAGTGGTTTTGATTTGGGAATCACATACTAAATCTTAGCAACTTGTCCCATAACCCATGAAGTGATTTCTACCAATCCCTCAGTGAAAGCATTCCAACTTGTTATCTCTATGTCAACTGTACTAGTTTTGTGCTTAGAAAATGCATATTTCCATATCCCATGATACCCTTTATCTTTAACCCACCAGCCTTCGTATCAAAGCAAGCACCCCCTCCTCTCCCTGATACCAATTCATCATAGATGTAGGAAGACAATGATAGAAGAACGAATTGATAACTAGAACATGGTAAAATTAAAATTTAATCACAAGGTTAGGTAAGATCATGGTGAAAATAAACACAAACAAGGAAAACAAATAGAAATTAAACACACAATACTATGGTGAAATTAGCACTTTACATATCAATGTTGAAACTAGGGTTTCACATACAATGACAAAATTAGGTAAGAAGAATGTGAAATTAAACACAAATAGCCAATGAAAACACCAGATACGGAAAAGAAACACACAACAATGACTTAAATAGGGTTTTACATTAGAATGTTGATTAGGTTTCATATAAGAATGTCACGATTAGGGTTTGAATTCAAAAATTGGAATCAGGGTTTAGAATGGGATACTAACTTGGAACAAAAGAAGAACTTGACAGTGTGTTCAACGGCAAATCCTAGAGTTTAGAGCAATGTCGAAGGTTTCTCCTCAGGCGACATAGAAAAGGGCTTTCCTCACTCAAATTGACATCAAAGAAAAGGTCCTCCCTTCATGTGAAGGAGGCGACGAAGAGCAATGACATTGGGTTCATTTAGTTTCTTGTTAGGATTTTTATTTTTGTTGCTGTCTTATTTCATAAAGGAGAATGTTTTTCAGTTATGTGGTTTCTAATAGGAAAACTAACATTGTTAAGAGTAAAGAATGGTAAACGAAAGCTCTTGTCAACATTGGGAATACACAAGCAAGCTAATAAAGAAAGAAGTAAGAGACATACACACCATTTTGTGTTTGGCTTGGACTTAACGAACTGCATTTTGGTTACTTCACGATTATTAACCCCGGGGGGCAATATGCATGATCACGTTTTTTTAATTTGTGAGCTCTCACAAGAGTGGGCATTTTCCTTGGGTTTATGGGCAAATGGACAACTTCTTGAAGGAATACAAGCAAAAAAAAGCCTTAATACTTGTAGCAATAGAAAACTCCGGGTTGGAACCAACCGTCACAGTAGAAGACTATTACGGTATTATGTCGTGTAATCCTTCACAGAAGGGATCTTGCCAGGCAATAGTAATTAATTACTGAAATAAATGACGAACAGGACGTACCTAACTTCCCTAAGAAATGAATTCAAATAAATCAATGGTCGGCATCTACAAATGCCAACTTCGTTGAAAGTTTATCTCCATTACACCAATGGTTGTCCGGTGACTTCTTGACTCCTGAGTAAGAAGAATTGACGCATCTTTTTGCATCATTATCAAGACATACGCAGTGTCATTTTTTGTAACGAGACCTGATAAGAATATTCTACATGCATGATATTATAAGATAGATAAGGTAAACGGGAATAATCGCGGGCATGCTTAGGACTAACAAATTACAACATGGTAGAGATAAGAGACAGAGAGGGATAGCCAAGACTGTTTATTCCCAGCTCATGCCATATTAATTTTGTCTTTAATATTTCATGTAATAGCATGTATTCTAATGTTTATTTTTCGAAGTGACCAAGTCCCATCCTGTTCACCAAGGCTTTTCATTTGGTTCCAGGGATTGCCATTCCTACGCTAAGATACCACTAACCGAACAAAATAATTGATAGGATTCATATTCTTTTCCTTTTTTTTCTCTCTTGGAAGGAATCATTTCATTTAGGCCAAAGAAAAGAAAGAAAAATCAGATATCATGTATTGTCTTCTCAGGTGGTATGAGTAAAATCTTATTTACGAATCCTGCACAGACATGGAGCCAAGAGACGGTACGAGTGGAATAATTAAATAGTTGCCGTGTTCTTGTTAGTCTTGACATTCCAAAACACATATTTACCAAAAAAAACATTCCAAAACACATACAAGACTTCTTCTAATTTTATCTTACACTTAAAGTACCAAACTAATGCTAAGTGACCATAAAAAAAAAGTCCTCTTATATGGGTTGATTATATATTTACATCTCATCATGATTTATAGGAGATCTCAATGACTGAAGAAAAAAAAAAAATGTTGGTTTCATGGTCCAAGACCCAACGAACAGGACCTGTATGGACCAAGTAGAGCCTGAGGGCAATATAGGGCTAACAGCTTCTTGTCCCCATCCTTAGAAACCAGTTGCACTCTACTCACCTGCTTGTTCCATCCCCATTCCAGCTCTCACTTCTCCTCTGGCCGTCGTCAAAACTCTTGTCTGACTTTCCTTTTCAACCATGAAGTTCCAGCTCGTCTTCTTCCTGCTCGTCGCCTGTCAGCTATCATGTGCCTGCTACGGTCGACGGATGAATGGCGAAGGAGGAGGAGTGCCCGTTTGGCGTTATTCGAAGATAAGCTCGTCGTCGTCGCCACCGCTACCGCGGCCGGCTGCCGTTGAGGACCAGTTTCGCCAACTTCATGTAGTGTCGAAGAGACTGGTGCCTGGAGGTCCAAACCCACTTCATAATTAAGAGAATTTCTCTCAAGAGAGAATTCTTCTTCGTCTTCTGCTATATAGATGAATATATATCATGCAATGGTCATATATATGCGTTTCGAAGCTTGTAATGTTTTGTCATAGCCTGAGTTTTTACTTTTCTTCAGAGCTGTGCTACAGTGTTGAAGCATGTGTGTGTAATCTGCATCTCTTTTCCTCCCTAAGCATATACTATTATGATTGATAGAGAATTATCAAATAGTCAAAGTGATAGATCTTGAAGTGTGGTATTTTCTGTAATGATATCAATAGAAGTAATGATATCAAAATTGATCTGATGTTGGTTGCAGGAAATAGCCCAAAGAAACGTGATTTGGTGTCTCTAAAATAGGGTCTGATATAGACCCTATTTTAGATTCCCGCTGCTTGTATATTTTATATTGCAGTAAAGAAAATACAGTCCAGAAGTCTGAAAAGAAGATTAGGAAAGAAGTTACTTGTTCTCACAATATACATGGACCTTTCTTTTCTTCTTCTTCCACTCCACTTGTTTTTCATCGAAACAGTTACATTGAATTGGGTTCTGTTTGACTGGCGGCATTTAAGTTTCTACGATTAGGTGTATTGGTAATAGAAGGTACTTACTTTAATATGATATAACTACATAAGTGAAGCATTATATGAACAAAGCATAGTTTCGTGCATGACTATTACTTCAATCAGGAAGTTTTGGATTCAAATCTCATTCCTGTAGAACTTAAAAAAAAAAAAAAATAAGTATCAAATGCTGGCAGCTTGAATATTCTATTACATTTAGTGTTCATGACCAGGATATAGGTTGGCTCTTGCAAAATTGGAAATAACATTTCTCTACATCTTGATGGCATTGATTGCATTACAAGTTGTCTTTGTATTGAAGGAACTGTCATTCAAGAGCAACTGATTATGACTGCATTACGTGTGTCCGACAGAAATGACAAATAAAACAAACCATCCACGAGTTTTCTAGTATTTTTCATTGATTGTTATAATTTTTGTGTGTTGTTTAGAAGATGAACGTCGGCAGACGGTACCACGTTACCTATCTGTTTTGGAGCGCTGGTCCCCAAAATTTCCCACTGGAAGAGGATTGTGACAAGTTTGATTGTGCCTTCGATTCGATGGCAATCTATCAGAGTAATTTGTATAGAAATTTTCCCTTTTTTTTATTTTATTATAAACCAATCCTTTACTTTAAAAACATATTTTAAACACTCCTTTATTTCAGATATTTTTTGAAATACCCCTCCTTTTATTTATGGTGGCTCTCGAAGTAACGTCACATTAATACTCTTACAACACATTTTAAATCATTCCTTATATTTTTAAATAAATTCTTAAGAACACAATGATATGTTAACTGCTATATTTAATGTTTTTTTATTACATGTAAATTTTGATTTTATATTTAGAAATGCTGCATATCAAATTCATGTTTGCTTGATATTGGAAATGAAGTTCTTATTAACTTAAGTTTTTTTGAACTTTATTTTCAGTTATAGAAAAACGGTTTCAAACTTAACTTGTTTTACTTAATCATTGATAACTGTTTGTTTCCTCAAATATTGCATGTATAAATTACGTTATTTGTATATCCTTTTACTTATGGTTAAATGTATAGATTGAAATTTATTGTGCCAGCTTTGTATTGGTAACTAGCGTATATGAGTTATGAATTTAAGTTTCATTGATATTTATTTGAAGTACTTTGTATAATTTCAATTTTAATGTAGAATGTTCTACCATTGCTTGATGCCAACAACACATCATATAATTGTTGATTTTATCGATAAAGATTGATTAATTGACATAAGGTTAGTTTCATAGTAAAACTATTAAAGTTAGTAATTTAAATCCAAACGATATTTTGTTTCTTTCACTCCAATATATTGCGTCCATGCTTAACTGATACTGAAACTACAACAATATTTAATAACGTAAATATGATATTCCGTTTCTGTTAATATAAATCATTTCGGTTCCATTTTTAAAACTAAAAAGGTGCAACAAAAAATTAAGTTATTTAGTAACTAAAAACAATTTCACCTGATATAAAGGAATTTAAGTTTGGTACAACTATTTGTAAAACGTTATTGATCTTGCGATTTAATAAAATACAAGTAAGAATTTCTTCAATAAAAAAGAAACCAGTCAACAAAAACGATGGATCCTTGTTTATCTATAACAAACAAATAAATTCATTGTGTATTGTTATAATTCTTCTTTTATTTCATCACCTCCGTCACTTTCTTCATTTGTCTCGGTTGTTGTCTTCATAAAATATACAAAAAATTAGAATAAGTTAGTTTGTATAAGATGCAAAAATGTAATAAAAAAAGATAAAACAGTAAAAAACAATATTGAAAAACATACATAGAAATATTAAGTTCTTTTGTGACTCCTTAATTAACATACTAAGAAATAATAACATAAGTTCGACAAAAAACAGTTTCAATAAAGACTGATACCAGTAACAACAATAAAAACATCACTGATACAATAAACTTCAGAAACTCTAACAAATTATTACCAAATCACTAAAACTAAAATAACAATAAACTTAAATTGACAAAATAAAAATTTCTATGATGGTATTAACACTTTTAGTAAAATAATACGTCAAATGTATCCTACAAAACTATGAAATCCATTCATATGCAAAGGCTGATATTAGTAACAAAAAAAAAAAAACCTGAAAACAACAAAAAAAAAGGACTCTTGGATTCCATGTTTCCTCAAGAATGCCAACCGTCACCTAGATACACAACTCCTATAGCCACTTTCCATTAACTCTCTATCATATCCCTCTAAATGAAAACCACCTATTCTAAATAAGTTGTTTTGATATAAACCGTATTATGATAATCCAAGTACACTTGAACCCAATCCTATATCATTTTGTGTGTGTGTGTGTGTGTGTGTGTATGTGTGTATGTATATATATATGTATATAAATATGTGTGTGTGTGTGTATATATATATATGTATATATATATATATATATATATATATAAACATATATATACAAATATATATAGATATATATAGATATATAGATATATACATACATACATACATACATACATACATACATATATATATATAAGTGTGTGTGTGTGTGTGTGTGTGTAATAGAACTATACTCTATATATATATATGCATACATATATATATATATACATACATATATATATATATATACATACATATATATATACAGGCAAGAGATCAGTTGCATCTAATTTGAGGGAAAATGCATCATTATGGGTATTGTTAATCTAGTGGTTAGTATTAAAACCACTTATTTTGAGATGAAACTACTAGTAGTTTCTTTTTTGGAGGGAAAAAGTTTTTCAATTTTTTATTTAATTAAATTTAAGTGTGTTAGTTATTACATGTGGTCCCTACTTGTAAATTTATTAATAAAATGTTTCTTTTCATTAGTTATTAAGGTAGTTTTATTAGGAAAGTTTTAATTTCTAATCAAAAAATTATAAATTTTTTTTTATATTTTTTTTATATTTTTTAAGTTTTACTTTTTGTATTATTTTTATTTAAATAGATGAATATGATAAATTTTTTATATTAAATTTTTAAATATTAATTTAGTGTTTTTTTTACTTTCAGTTTAGTATTAATGAATCGTATTACGATTTTATCATTCCATAACTTTATAATCGCATTGTTAGTAATACTTTTGTTTTACGATTTCATTCAGTACATATTTTTATTGGTACGATTACTGTTTCGTTATTGTTCTATATTATCGAACAATGTTAGATATTTTTAAAATCAGTAACATGATCTTGAAACAGTTTCGTGTTACGATTTAGAAATCAATATTTATCCCTCTATATATGTTGCAAGAGATCAGTTTTACATTTTCGAAACAGTTTCGTGTTACGATTTAGAAATCAATATTTAAAGGAAAAGCAAGAGATTTGTTACGAAACATTAATACTAAATGAAACAGTTATGAATAGTAAATAACATTCACAAATTCGTAATACAAAAGCAAATATGGGAGCTCGTCTTCTCCTTCGCGTCCGCCGACGCCGACAGGAACGCGATCTCGCTCGTCTGCAAGGCATGGAACAAAATCGTGCGGGCTTGCCAAAGGAAGATCTTTGTAGGGAAGTGCTACGCGGTCAACCCAAGGATATCGGGAGGTTCCCTGGGCTTAAGGCGGTCTGGATCAAGGGGAAGCCCCATTTCGCTGACTTCAACCTCGTGCCCTACAATTGGGCGGTGGGGCGTACGAGTGGATTGCGACGCTGGGGGAGTGTTGCCCTAGGCTGGAGGAGAGGTCGTCAGGGGGCATGGAAGGGAGGTCGTCGGGGGCAGGAGCGGGCGACCGGAGGAGTGGGCGGATCGAGGGGAGAGGGCGGCGGCATCAAAGGGAGAGGATTTCGACTTGGGGCCTAATGTAGACGTTGCCGAAGATTGTTGCTGCGGCTTGCAAGAGTGACACGGTTGTAGCAGTCAAAGACACTCCATGATGGTGACGAGATCTGCTTGGCGACAGGATCTCCGATGACGTGTCGGCATGCGAGTGTAGACAAGGAGAGAAGGAGAGTCGGCGTGCAAGTGGAGGCGGAAGATTTTAAGGGTTTCGGCTTGGATTTGGAGGGGAGGAGGGAGAAACCGTGGAGGAAGATGTGGAGGGGGGGAGGCGTCGTGGGGGAGAGGAGAAGGGGTTTGCGGCGGGGGTGTGGGGGTGATGTTGGTGTGAGAAGGGGGTGTAGGGCTTTTAAAGACGTGGAGAGGAGGGTGGAGGGGATGGAGGGGTTTTCAAATAAATTTAATTTTTAAATTTCAAAAAAGAAAAAACTAGAATCCAGTTTTGCTTCATGTAAAAGTGGTTTTAAATGTTAAGGGAGGATGTAATAGATATGTACTATATATATATATATATATATATATAGAGAGAGAGAGAGAGAGAGAGAGAGAGAGAGAG